>JAIZZJ010000008.1:1800000-1975779 GCA_022828445.1 Graphiopsis chlorocephala | reverse complement strand
CCTAATCGATCTTCATCCCATAACCCCGTAAATCCAACATCCACTGCATCGGGCTACCGCACCCTCGTACCATAAATCCGTCCATCATCTTCCGTACCCATTCAAAACTGCTCTTACCAACTTTCCGTCTGCCTTCGCCTCTATCGGTTTGCGTCCCTTCACTCTCGTACCCGCTGTCTTCGAACTCACACGGGCTGCGACCCGGGCTGAACTCATCGCACTCGCCTGTTGTTGGCTGCGTCAATCGTTCGGCTTGCTGCACGATCATGAAATGGGCTACCTTGATCACCGCCGACAAAATCGATGGATACGTATCGGCACCTCGAAACCCTCGACCGCTCGGGTTGACACCCAACGCTGCCAACCCGCAAACCAACGCCATGTCGTACTCGCGATTGTGAATCGTCTGGTTCAATAACTCGATGCAAAACGACAAACACGCCTGCTGTATCTCGGTCATCGCTGGTTTCCCCTCCTCACCTTCTGCTTCGCTATCGGTGTTCGTACTGTCGCTCTCGGTGTTATTCGATTCATCTGCTTCTTTCACCGTCGATCTTGCAACTGCCATCATCTGCGCAAACGCCCGGTCCTGCCTACGGTTGAACTTGTACGACGGGCTCTTCCACGAATGGACTCGTCTCGTGCGTACGAAAAATGTCACGATCTGCTGCCAATATCGACCTTGCCTTCTGATCTCGTCCCGATTTTGGTATGGTTCCAACGGACGGTAAACGTTCTGGTGCGCTTCCGTACGGATCGCCTCGAACCGTAACATGACTCCGCTGCGGGATACCGCGTCCTGGCTGGCCGACGCCAACTCGCCTATCGCCTCCCAAATCGCTGCTGCTGCTCGCTCATTATCGTTCGCTTCGTTTTCGCCTTCGGCTATCTCTTCATCAACGGTGGGTTCTCTTAAACATCGTAAAATGTCTTTGCGGTCGCAACCCTCTAAATACGGGATCCATCCTGTCCGTCTCAACCACGGATTGACCTCGTCTGTCTCGCCTGGCCGTATCGTTTCGTCTGATCGGGTCTTGTCGTAATGCTGCGATGCCTGCTCCCACGCCTGCGACCAAACATCTTCTTCCTTACTTTGTCTGATGCTTCCTTCCCTTCGCTCTTCGCTGGATCGTACCTCGAAATATTGCGAATGCTCTTTTTGTACGAAAAATCGCTGGCATTGTACCTGTCGGCAATTCTGCAATATTTGACGGTCGATGTCTTCTTTCTTCAATATGCCTGACCCGCCTCGCTTTTGACCGACCGAATGTCCATGCGTCTTCCGCCAATGTTCTTTGATGACATCCATGTTGCGGCAAACGTACGCACATTGCCCTTCATCCAACTCGCATTTTACACCGTCCGTGTACACGGGCAAACCTTCCACGGCTTCTTCGACATATTCGGGTATATTAAATTCGCCGGAAAATTGTGCGATACCATGCCATTGCTCGATCTCGTCCGAAATCCCTACGGCTTGCTTTCTGGGCATCCTATGTTGCCTATTTGTTAAATGACCCGCTACTTGCCTCGGCCATACCGCATATCGACATTCCTTGCATACGACTACCTCCCACTCGGTCAAATGCTGAAAATGGCTGCTTGCCATTTCTTTCGTTCCGGGCGCGGTGTATGTACGGTTTGACTGTTTGGTGTCGCTTTGCTGATTGCGGGTATGAAACGAATGGGCGACGATTTTTTGCGCTCTCACTTGACGCCCTTCTCTCTGACATATATATTTTCACATTGTTCATCCTGTCCTTGGGAAAATCGTTTGTTTGTAACAATACTAATCTCCACTGCTGCGCCTCGGGTGGTGTGACACTTCTCATTGGTACGCTCGTCTGATCCCTGCATTCTACGACTGTGTTTACCTCGATTCCGACGACGATAACTCGACGATTATACTACTTATGGCGGTGCTTGCAACACAAAACTTACTTACATTGATGTGCACTACAACATATCAAAATTTGGGCGAAATTGGTGTTACTCCAAATGAATCCAACGGGCCTGAATCCAATGGGCCCTCTGCTGGCGTAACCCTAACGAAATTTGTATGCGGGCTGAATCCAATGCGTACGCGTTGGATTCGACATTTTTGGATTGCCTTCGTACGGGTCTTCCTTCAACCTCGAACCTAATCCTACCCTCTACACTGCCCTCTGTCGTGCCACTTCGTGCCGTCCTATGCCTCCGTGGGGCATCCCACCCACAACCCCAATTGGGCACTCGCTACCTACCAATACAACACAACACTGCCCGCCATCGGGGGGCTGGACCTCATCAATTCATCCTTGCTTTGTTCATTCTGACCTCTCTCCACACCTATGCTACCGTCAAAATCTCCACCACTCTATCGAACCGGCCGGAACTCCCCCCTACGGTCCTCGCTCTCGTTCCGCCCATCGATGAAACAACCACACCATCCCGCTCATCTCTACCCCGTCCTCCTTGATCGTTGCCCCCAACCATTCCTGCGCCTCCATGTTTTTGCCCCTCTTCTCGATCTCGTCGAATATCCATCTCATGACTTCCTCGCCCGCGTGAAACATGATGATCGCCACTGCTTCCATCAAATAACCTCGATATTGACACTTCTGCTGCCCGCTCTCCCTGTACCTGCTCCTCCCGTGGTCGTGTACCGCTTCCCACGAATGGCATATCGCTTGTGGCGCCCAACACCGTGGGCACGCCGTCCATGCTGCCTCCCAACGCGTCCTTCTCAACCAACCGCATGCCTTATCGATCTGCTCACGCTCTTCCCTCGACGCACATCCACATATTCGCCATCCCTTTCGCCCAACCGCTCGTCCGTTGACCCGGCATACATTACAACCTACCTTCCAACCATCGAACAAATTCGTCAATCGCTCCACCATGTTGACGTGTTCGACGTTGCGGTACTGCTGCTGTGTGTGCCTTGCCTCCCGTTGTCGTTGCTCTCGTATCCATTCTGCCTGGGCCGCTTCTCGTTCTCTTGCCTCTTTTTCCTGCTGCTGTGCTCTTTGTTGTCTCTCGCTCTCCTCCTGTTCTCGCTGTTCGGCCATGTGCCACGCCTGCTGCTGGGCTGCTTGACGGTGTCTGGTGGGGGTGATGTCTTGTAATCGTGCTCTTTTGGCCTGGTCCTCTCCTTGCCTGACCTGCACACGAATCCGCTTCCGACCCTGCCCACGACACACATCGCAAAACTGCTCGCCTGTGCGGCAACTCGTCCGTGTGCCATCGCCATCCATGTCGGCGTCCAACACTGCCCTTCGACAACGCCTGCCCTCCAAATACTCCATCATTTCCGGCTCTTCCTGCCCCGTCCTGACTATGTACGATTGCCCTTGCTGGTTCTTTCTCTCTGCCTGTAACACGATGCTCTCGCTCGCGGTGACCCCGTCTCGCCCGGCTCGGCCACTCTGTTGTCCAAAATCGTCCAACTTGTTGATGCCGCCGACGTGGATGACCACTCGGACGGTGCTGGCGTCAATCCCTTCTCCCAATGCACTCGTCGACCAAAACAATCGTTCTTCGCCCTCGGTCAACATGGCCATGATCTCTCGCTTTCGCTCGATCTCTCCCACCCCGCTGTAAAACACGGCGCCCCCGATCTCGTCGGCGTATGATTGCATCTCTTTGATCTTGTGACAATACACGACGATGCGATCCTCGGCGGGGTACTGGGCCAATTTGCCGTCGATGAAATGCTGCAACGTCTCCATCTCCCCGTCGTACGTGATCACGCTGTACCGGATGTTGGGTCGTACGGTGGACTCTCGGATCATGTGTACTTCGCTGGGCTCCATGTCCATGATCGACATGAACGCTGGCTCACGCCGCGGCGGCAATGTTGCTGTCAAACAAACCACCTGCGTCTGTCGACTGATCAACTCTCGTAACTGCAACACCTTGGGTCGAAACTTTTTCGTCGACTGCAACACCGAATGACATTCGTCGATGATGACTCGTTCCAACTGCTGGTTCAACATCTTCGCATTGACGAAATCCGCAAACGATTGTGACACGGCCGACTCGGCAATGACGAATACGATCTGCACATCGTACGGTGGTGCTCGACTGTCGCTCCAAATCGCACATCGAATCCCATCCTTACGGCACCGGTCGGCCATGTCTTCTTGCAACATGATCTTCGGCATCACGACGATCGTGACTCCATCTCGCGACGCTGCTGCCGGCAACATGAACAACAAACTCTTGCCACCGCCTGTCCGCATCACGACGACGATCCGGGGTTGGCCGCTAATGATCGCGTCTAATGCCTCTCGTTGCTTGCCACGAAATTGGGCTTGGGCCCCGTACATCTTCTTCAACTGGGCCTCCACGTCGATCTGACGCATCTGCTGCCACCGTTCAAATTTGCGGCTGTCCTGCTCCTGTTTGATCCTTCGCTTGATGTCGGGGCTGACGTTCTGCACTTCGTACGACGACGGGAATTGCATGAATCGGTGCCAATCCACGCTCACCTCGCGAAACGCATCCTGCTCTCGTCTCATGGCGAACGGGTTCTGCTGCAACTGACGCCCGTAAATGCTCTCCTCCATCTGCGGGCTGTGGCCGGACTGCCTGGCGCGGATGGCCTCGCGCGTCTGCTCCTCATCCATGTTCATCCCCTGCTTGAACGGATTCTCGTTGGTGTATATGCGATTCAACGTGCCCACGACGTCCTGGTTGATGGCAAACTCGCGGTGAATCTCTGGGTACGCCTGTCGCCAATCCGACGTCCCGATGGGTACGCCGATCCTCTTCTCGCTCTCCCTGCGCATCATTCGGCGGATTCTATTTGTCTCCCAAAATCCGTCACAATTGCGCGCGACCATGGGGATGCATTGCTGTCGGACGAAACGTGCTTCTGCACTCTGATCTTCGGGCACATCGGGCAAACCCTTCTCCCCCTCTTCTTCGTCTTCTTCTGCCCACTCCTCTTCCTCGTCTCCCCATTCGTCTTCTGGTGCCGGCTCCCACATCCATGGACTGGACGTCATCTGGCCACGACTGCTTTGTAAAATGCGGACGAACGGCTCGATCAACCACAAATAATACACTATCAACTCGCCTACTTCTTGTGGCACGAACCGGTGTACGCACTTCTGGCTTTGGCTTGCGCTGAATCCTTTGTGGTACGACGTGATAAACGCCACCATTCCCTGGTCGATCATGATGCCGCGGTGACAACGTGCGTTTTCACCGTTGATCTGTTGCACACTGACCAACTCGGTGGCTCTGGCCGGCGCCCCTGCCGACATGTGCACCAACACCAACATCTCCTCCTTCCACCTCCTCACTTGCCGCAAATACGACTCTACTGCGTCGGGGTTGAACTTCCGTTCCTCGCTGTTCTCCATGAATCGTGCTCGGACGTGTGCCTCGGTGAACAATCGCTGCCCTAACCACCGTTTCCCATCCACGGGCCATGGGTTGCGGGCGTCGTGGATGAAATTGAACCCTTCGTCCATGATGGCATGGTTGTCGACGATGCTGGCCATGTCGAATTTCGGCATGTCCTCTGCCCGCCAATCGACGACTCCGGGTGCCATCATCATCAACTCTTCCACTAACCGCTTGCGGGTGGTGGCTAACAAACCGTGCACCACCGTCCGGATCTGGCCCATGCTGAACTGGATTTTGCGTACCACAATGATGTCGTGGTCGGGCCCGGACCAACCCACTTGTCCGTCGGCGTTCGTTGTGTATCGGATCTTCAACCCGTACATCTTTTGGGTGTGAATGGTTTGGATGGGGCTGGGCTGACCACCATATTCCGTCATGGTCATGAACTTTGCCACGTCCTGCTGTACCAATCGATGGATCACGGGTGCGTCTTGTTCGGCCGTATCATGGTCGACGCCGTTGTTCACTTGCTGCTCAATGTGATCCATCCGATGGCGCCATGCTCGCCGGACGACGATGGCTCGCATGCTGGTGATCATCGCGGCCAATGTGGGGGTGTAAAATATGGCTGGTACCCATCCGTTCTTCTCCCCACATGTGCCCAACACGGCCAATCCGCTCAACACGGCGTTCTCATATTCGTTATCCTTCAAATCGTGATCGAACATTGCAACCCAAAACTCCGAACTGGCTCGTACTATGCCCTCTCGCCAATCGCTGCTTGATACCCGCCCGGCCGCCGCGTGTTGCAATCTTTCCAATGCTTGCTTCTGGACGTCGGTCAACCGATATTTCGGCCGCTCCGACATCTTCGCCGTTCTCCAAATATACCTCAAAATCTGGGTGAATACGTTGGCATATTTGCGGATTGTCTTGATCTTTTGCTTACCGTAAAATGGCTTGTCGTTGTTCGGCGCTCCGTTCTCCCTTCGATTGACGCAATGCAACGCATGTCGCCCGACAATTTCCACACGACTTGTCTGGAACGAACGGCGGATCAATAACATGGTGCCCTCGCACGCGCGCGACAACGCTCTCTCTTGGTCGGTCGCAAACCGTTCGTCGTCTCCCCCTAATCGCTCCTGCACTTTCCTGGCATTGGGTTCGGCTTTGACGAATTCCGTGATCCAACGACGACAATCGCTCGGCAAATGGCGCTCCCATCCGGTGTGCTCCAACCACGGATTCGGCTCATACCGATTGCGTTCGGTACGGACTCGTTCTTGCTCCTGGTTCATATCGGTGAACAATTCGTCCATCCACTCGTTGGCCTTGGTGGCAATGTCGATCGTGGCCGCTTGGCTGGGATGTGGCACTACCTGGACGGGGAATATCTTTTGCCATTTGCCTGTACGGAAAAACCATTGACATGCTTGGTTCTCCACCCATAATCGACTGTGGTCGGTGTCTTCGTTGGGTCGTCCTTTCGTACGTGGGTTTTTGTATCCATGCGTTTGGCAATGCTTCTTCTGAATTCCGCTACGTTCGCGGCATGTGTAATTACATTCTCGCCCCTGGATTTCGAAAACGCATCGCAACCCGTTCGTATATACTGGTATCCCTGGGATGGCTGGACTGCTGATGTCGGGATACATCACTTGACTGGGATCTTTTGCGACCCGCGACAACCGACCGATAAATTCGATGACTTGCGCGCATTGTTCTTTGGTGACGGTCTTATGTTTGCTCTGTATGTGTCCCTTCAAATTGGCCGGGTTGATGGCGAATTGGCATCGCTTACATATGATTACTTGGCATTCTCGATGATGTATAAACAATTTTTCAAACACATCCATTGTGTCGGTGCTGTGTATAATGATTAATGGATGTCTCTTATGCCGCTATGTCTCTCACTAAACACGGACAAACGGTCGCGACTTTCGCGCGTGTGCACTGGCCGCGCTTGGTGATCTATGCGCGAACTTCACTTTATTCCTACCTATCTTCGGCGCCAACGACGATGTGTGCGCAACCACGAATTTTTGGGTATCTATCATATTCGGGCTTATCGCAACGATTGGCTCTATCGTCTGGTATTTTTCTCCAAATTATTACTCCCTGGGATTAAAATGTGATCGACTAAATGTGATCGACTAAAATCGGGTTGTACCCGTATCCTTTTTGGGTTAGTAAATATATGTGATCGAGTTGATCACAGTTAACAATTGTGGGTAGTTCACAAATGGCGGGATTTCTAAGAGGAAGGATAGGAGAAGCGACGACGATACGAGACAGGCGCTGCGCAGCCTATCAGCATGACAGTCTCGACCAGCAACCCGGTACTTACAGCCGATCCCGCTCGGGGATACGTAGTAGTAGAGGCGTACTGCTAATTCCGTAAAACTATTAAGGCGAAGACAGGAGGTTGGAAATCCTACTTCCGCTACCGAAGGGCGACCATTGGACTAGACACCTAGTACGAGGACTACACTAAACTTCGCAACAAACAAACCGCTTGTAGGTCTAGCGCGTTGCAGTCCGATAGATCTACGATGCTCCGCGCTCTGTTCCGCGAGATGTATCCCGACTAGCGTAACGACCTCCCTGATAACTTTACGGATAAGCAAGCGAAGAGCCGAGGGTACAGTTAGGAGTAGAAGTCTTTCAACCGGGCGATGCAAGACGGGCGGCGGTAGAAGGTGTTCGTCGACGGCCTCGGTCTCGGCGCCCTACTGCTCATCGATACGTCTGGGAACGTCGACTACCTCTAATAGCAAATTCCGATCCCGGTCTTTACGGCGTGGGTTCGGTTGGTCTCGAGGGTTAGGCTGGATATAAAGGAGGTAGCGGCGAGAGTAGAGGGTTACTACGACGGCATGGAGGATCTATCCTTTTCGAACAGAAAGTTGAGACTGCTGAGGCTAGAGCGACGTGCCTACTGAGCCTGCTTACCTAGCAAGCAATTCGAATTCTCGGGTAGCGAAGGCGGGAAGACGCTGACCGCGGATCCGAACAACCTCATGCAGCCTAGCGATAGCATGATGGGAGAGGGATACGCAATCGAAGATTTCATAGGTTCATCAGGGTTAGAGGATAGGGATATGCTCGAGCTACTGCGATCGAGCATCGGGGCGTAGTTTTCGTATATGAAAGCCTGTATCACTACACCATCTGCTATCGCTTCTGTCGAGGACCCCCTCGTTAGCACAAGTGTTCAAGTATAGACGAGCGAAAGATCTGATTGGCGGAGAGCGCAGAAGAGGGACCCACTTCCTACTAGACCTAGTAGGAAGTAGGTCCAGCCAAGCGTGTTTCGACTAATCAGCGCCGCTTCGTTGCCGGTCTGAAGTGTACGCTTGACGCCCGGACAGACTTCACTTCATAGGACGACGCGCGCTGTGTAGTAGGCGAAGGTCCGCAAGGCAGCGCCGACTTGGTGTTATTAACACTAGCGCTTGCCCTCTAGCAAGGGTATGTAGATATTCGCTATCGAAGGACGGGCTCGAGGCGATGCGTATCTGCACCTTTAGACCTCCTCTACCAACGCGGACGGCTGCCGCCCTTCGTACTCGAGACCTACCTCTTACCATCGTCGCACCTATACGCTCTACTACGCCGTCGCTGCAACGTGTCCGGGTGGTTCCGCTCATAAATCTCGACTACGTACCTACCGCCTCAGACGCATACTCGAACGGGGTCATCCGATATATACAGCGTGCAGACTGCACACTCGTCCTAAACCGGCCACACGTACGATGGCCCGCGTGATGTGACGAATACTACACACACTAACTCGAAAGGAAACCGATATTTTACGCTCTATCGAACTCTTTCCTAAGCCTCGACCGGGCATTGCCGAGCGTGATACTGCTCCCGACCAGTATATAAGGAAGCTCGACCCTACATCCAACTCACTTACTAGCAAAGCATGCCCGAACAAACTTCTTGCACGCCCGAAGGTAGCCTAGAGGCTCTAGTAGGCGCGCTCTTTGACTACTATCGTTTTGACATAAGTTGCGAGGGCGAGGACGAACACGTTCCCCTTAGTAAAGACAAGGCGGGCTGTAAGGATAGCTAAGGCCGACTCTACCGCTATTGGACCTGCACGCGCTGCTATCCGCGGACGAAGAGGAACTGTCGCTCTTATATCAACTAGGCTTAGAAGGTTCTCGGTCGCAAAGTGGTCGAGGATCTGGCTTCCAAGGTCTCGCGTGAGAGACGTGCGAGTAGCCAGCCGTATAACCTCCTCGACGCCTAGATCCGTAGCAAGCTCACCCTGAGAGCGGTCTCGATACCCTTACAGACGGAGAGGAAGCGAAAGTCCCACTCGCTACAGCACTATACTCCGAGCAAACGCCCTCGTTCTCGTCCCGAGCCGCACGCCAGCTTCTCGACTGTACGAGAAACGCTCGACGCAGATACCGACGCCCTGCAAGCTGCCTGCGCTGCTCGGACAGCGATCGATCGTTGGATCGCAGCCTTGACCGGGATCACACCTTCGTCTACGGTCACATCAACCCTCCCCGAGTCGCCGGTCGGTTCTTCTTTCAACACCGTCTTCGTCGACGAGTCAGACCTTAACGAGGTCACCCTCCTCCCTACACCCCCGATGACCCGAGCTCCTTTGCGGCCTCTTACGACCAATGTCTCCGATGCCAATCCCCCTCCCGACACCGTTGGTTCTCTCGTCCGCTGCTTCAAGCAAGCGACCGATTCGAATAGCCGCAGCACGGTCTGCAAAGAGGTAAAGAGGCTCGGCCTCACGGCCGATTTTAGAAGGGAACGATCGAGGGGAGACAAGCCGCCGCTCGGGCAGAGGCCCCCGACCACTTCGGGTCGGGTGTTTAAACGTCCAAGGTCTGCCGAATTACAAGTGGATCGCAGTGACCAGATTGATTGACGACGACGTGTTTGACTACCTTTTCGTCCTCGAAACCTAGTACGTCGAGCACGCAGCACGCCGCTTGGATCCAAGGGTCATCGCGACTACCGACATTCCGTCTTCTCCACCCATAACTAGTCATCACCCTGGCGGGATCATGCTGCTTAGCACGCCTCGAGCCCGAGGACGGCTGATGGGATCTGCTGTTTCGTGCAGACAGGAAGCCATTACCATCCCAACTAGTCACAGTCGCCTCATAGGGGTTTACCTTCCTCCTCGCCTATCTTCCGAACAAGTCAAGGTGGCGTTGGATGCAATAGTAGACTCTGACATCATCCTTAGCGATGTCAACACTCGTTTCGACGGACTGACTTTGCAACACGGGAGTCCAGGGCCTTCTTCACGGCTAGAGGTCTTTCGCCGATGGGTAGAGGGTAGCCCTCTAACCCACGTCATGCCAACAGGTGACAAACGATTCGTCGCTAGCTCCCTTTGTAAGACTATGTTGAACGTCGACTATTGCTTCGTGCGGGATGGCCTAAGATCTCATACGTTGCTGCTCCCTAGTACGAAGGGCCTTGGCATAGTAAGCGATCATCGCTACGTTCTCTCGCTGACTTTAGGCGGTATCGCGTATGAGGAAAAGAACACCTTACGACTCCTACGCTATCGTATAGGTCTTTTGGGCGAGCAATCGCGCGCCGACGCCGTTCGTCGCGAGTAGGACCATCTTACTAGGTCTAGGCGTGACCTACTACGATTGACGTCCGATGTCGAACGACGGAGTGCCTAGATCGTTACGTTGTGTTAGCAAGTGAGCGATGCGGCATTGGACAGGAGACCGGACAAGCGAAGGAGATATCAAACGAGGAAGGCCCCCGATAGTAGTCGGGCTGTAGGTGCGGAGGATAATGCGAGTGTCCTCGGTAGCATCAGACTGTACAAGCGTGCGGCGCGCTCTTCGCAGGAGAATGGCCCGTTGTTGCCGACTGCAGGTGCGCGCCTAAAAGGTCTGTCCGCAATCGAGGAGGTGGCGGCTGGACTGTCCTAACGTTTCTTGTCTGATTCGCCTGGCTTCGCGACTCTCGACGACGCATTCGAGCCGGACGGGGTAACCCGAGATTACGTCTCGATCGAAGATATCGTAACGGAGCTTCGATACCAAGACTCTAACAAAGCCTGTAGTATGGATGGCGTCCACATCCGTCTGATGCAAACGTTAGCTTCGACGTCTTTCGTCTACATCCTCACTGCACTATACAACTCCTATATCAAGTATGCAAAGACCCCTTCCGCTTAGAACGACACTATGGTCTGTCTGATCGTCAAAGACCACACTCGGCCGAAGGATACGGATAATGTCAGGCCTATCACACTGATTAGAATGTTCCGCAAAGTCTTCGAACGTTTGCTACTCCGCTGCTTTGATGCTAGTAGCTAGGCGAGGGTGCAGCTAACCTAGGCAGGCTTCCGCAGCCACTACTCGACTTGTATCAACGCTGCCGTGCTCTACGCCCTCCTGGAGTCCAGTAGAATTACGCATGTTGTCTTCCTCGACTTTAAGGCTGCCTTCGACGTAGTCGATCACGCTCTTCTGTTAGACATCCTCCGTCGATGTGGTTGTCCGCCGAGAATGCAAAACTTGATTGCGAGCCTGACATTCCATCACATCCGCTCTCGTATCGTCTCTGATAGGGAAGCTTCGGATTGGTTCTCGCGAAGCAAGGGCGTTCTCTAAGGATCACCTCTTTTACTATACCTATTCAACATCTTCGTAGATGGGCTCCTAGAAGGCCTTAACGATAGTACGGCGACGATTCCTTGATCACTCTTCTACGCAGACGACAGTACGCTATTAGCGTCCAGCTCCTCCGAAGTTCAACAATTGCTAGACGTTATCGTAGCTTAGTCCTCTCGCTATCGCATGACTTTGAATGTGAAAAAGTGTAGCTACATTGCTCTACTAGAGGACAAGGGATCGGTGCATTTGGCCGGCGAAGAACTCCCGCGATTGCAAGAGTACTCGTACCTTGGATTTCCTATGACTCGTACTGGGATTGACTTCCGCAAGCATCTGAACAAACGTCTCGAGCAAGCGTGCGGCCGCGCAACCTTCCTCTCACTGCACTCGGATCGTTAGGGCCCTGCTCATCGCCTCTGCATCTACTAGCAATATCTAGCCCCTATGTTCGAATACGGTGCTCCCCTTGTGGCCTCGTATGCGGAACGCTGCACGAAGATATGGAAGGTGGCAGAGGATGCCGTGAAGAGGCTCACAGGCTGGATCGCAGGATACACGTCGAATACTTACCTCACGAGAAATCTCCTAGGCCTACAGCCTTTGCCTGATCGTTTCGCAAACCTGAAGACGACGTTCCAGGTTACCATCCGACAAAGCTCGAACGAGAGTCCGCTTAAGGCTCTCCGCAGTTTGCACTGGCAGTCTGACTCTCACTACAGATGTCTCACTAACGACTACACATTCTACCAATATTTAGACTCGTAGTCAGACATCCCAGCCGAACAGGAGAAAATAAAAAGGTCGATTCGATCGTTCCTCTGCGAGCGACAGGACGCGGCCCTCACTCGTAACGCACGACGAAGAAAGCTCACCCGCTTGATCCCGCCGACCAGTCGCTTAAGACGCGGCATGAGAGGAGGGGACTCTATCCTGAACGCGCCTCGCACCTATCAGAAGCACTTCCTGCAATATCGCTGTAGCACCTACAATGCATGTTAAAAGTGTGTGTATAATAATGCGCCCATCTTCTATCGTAGACACGAAGCTTGTTGTCGAACTAATGGAACGTCGTGGCTTACTAAAAGGGAGCAAAGAGCCAAATCTCGTAGCCAGGCGGTCCTCGGCCCTGAGATCCAACTGACCGATGTCGACTTTCTGCTCAATACTAGGAAATTTGACCGTACGCACGCTATCTTGCTACACATCACGAAGATACTTGCTGAAGTAAATTCGACTACAACTTCATAACCCTGAGTCCTAAGCACGACGATAAACTGCTTGCCCAGTCCTGAGAATGACAGTAAAAGACTCGTCAGTCCTAAGTATGACAGTAAACGACTTTTTGTCCTAAGTACGATGGTAAAAGATTCTTTGTCCTAGGTAAGACAGTAAAAGATTCGCTGTCACGGACATGACGATAAAAGGTCTACAGCGTTCGGACGTAGGAGGCGTAAACGTGTGATAACCTATGATAAAAGGTCCGGACCGGCGCCGTACTGAACGATCAACTCTATTCAGACCGCCTGTCTGTAAGGTCCGGCTCGTAACGGGTTTCACGGTCGTTTGTAGTAGACTCGGGGAGCCGTCACGAAAGAACTAGTACCTCTGCAGAGCAGTAGGAGATAGACGCTAGTACATCCATCGAAGGAAACGGCTACTCCTAGTCGATCGGACTAGTTTTGATGTCCCGACCGAAACCGCGCAGGGAATATTGTGTTCCCACTCCAAGTATGTCTAGACATCTATTCAACCCCTCCTCTTACAGTATGAGCACGAAGGGGAGCTGGAGATAGTCGATATACCCCGGCAATGGTGCTCGGGTTACAGCATCTGGCGATTGTTGGAGACACACACCTCAGTCGTCGCCTGGGCTGGTCTCTTGATGGAAGGACCGACGGTGGATGGATTGGCTGGTGCCATCTTGACGCTGGACTGTCGGTCTGGGAAGTCGGACTGTTCCAACCAGTGGACAAGCTCGTCTGCCTTGGCGGGAATACAGGACGAGTGAGTTTAGAAATGGAATCACTGGGAAACAGGATCGGTACGGAAGAGCACCCCTTTTGCCTCAGCACCGCGGAACTCTTTTCGTGAACCTCTCAGAGGAGCGTCGATACCGGAATGTGCCCCCCTCTGGAAGAGACCTCGTAGTCGAAACAAGGGCTCGCATTTTGTCGCGTATCGGATCAGGTGTAAAGGTAGACTAGCCTATATACAACTGAGTCAATGAACCCCCTAACCCTAAAACGAGGAAAATACACAGAGCGACCACAAGAATCGATATTGGGATCGCTAGAAGCATAGTGGGATATAGGTGCAGAGACTGCTAGGTTTCTTAGGCGGGGATAATAGTTACTTTATGGAGCGCCATGCGCTGGAAAGAAAACCTCAAGATGATCCATTAACAGCTTACATATGTGGGTCTTTGACTGTCCGCGCATTGTCCATCTCCAAGCCAGTCTTAGTTTCAGTGTGGATCGTCGAAAGTTCTCTGTGTTCGACGAAACAGCTTGTTATCAAGCCCACACAAGCCACACCCGTGTACATGATCCACATGGAGCGAAACGCCGAATGAATGCGCAGCTTTACCAAATCCCGTTCCTCTGCCTCCAAGCTCGACATGTCGCTTACTAAGCCAAAGACGTTGGAAAGTGCCTGCGAGGATGGATCGCTATGCTCTATATTGGCAGCATTCTGTATCGCCGCCTGCCCAGCGACGAGACCGATAGCAGAAGCAATGGTTCTAACAAAGTGGACTAGGGAATTTGCCGCGGCGGTGTCCTCCCGTCGTACGCTTGCCTGAAGTCCCAGTAATGGTGCTTGGAAGAGCGGTCCGAGCCCGATCGCTTCAACAAACTGATAGATGATAAGTCGTGGCCAGCTGCGATGGACCGGAAAATCGATGAAAAGACCAGGTGCGAGAACCATGAACGCACACGCCGTCCAGATCACTGGGCGAAATTGTCCTGTACGGTTCATGAAGATGCCACTTGCAACAGTAACAACTGGGGCGAGTAGTGCACCTGCGAGAAGCCAGACGCCCGCTTGCAATGGTGTTGCCTCCAGAACTACTTGGAAGTAGAGAGGGAGGAAGAACACGCAGGATATGTAGAAGAATCCGTGTGCAAAAACCACGCTCAGCAGAGCAATCGCTGTTCGACTCTTGAATATCCGGGGGGGCGCGATAGGTATATGCGCGAGCCAAGCTTCATTGGCGAGAAAAAGAACGAAGGCGACAGCGCTGAATACAAGCAAGCATACCACGGTCAGCGAACCCCATTGATAGGCGCTTCCACCAAACTCTAAACCAAGTTGTAGCATGATTGCGGCACCAGTCACAAGAACTGTGCCAGACCAGTCGATCGCCTTCATGCCTGCCAATAGTGGTGTGCGTGGAGCATGCAGAGTCAGGAGTGCAGATAAAACCATGATCGCAAGAGCGGTGAGGGGAACATTCATCCAAAAGATCCATCGCCATCCACCTCGGGACATCTGTGCAAATGCGCCCCCAAGAAGCGGGCCAATTGCAGCTGCGAATGCCATAGTCGCTCCTGATAAAGCGTAGAAGAGTGCCCTCTCGCTGTGACACGAAATTAGCGCCACATGTCAATATTTATTGACCGCCTTACCGGAGACTGAAAATGTCCGTGATACACACGCTGACTACGATCAACATGGCGCCTGCACCCAGACCCTGCACAACGCGAGCAGCTATTAGCATCATCATCGATATTGATGTAGCTGCGATAATATTGCCGACGAAGAAGACGACTGTGCCTCCAAGGAGGACAGGCTTCCGCCCAAAGATGTCCGAAAGCTTTGCCCATGTCATGAGAGGACTGGCCCAGGCAATGTTGTAAGCAGCGCCCACCCAAGCATACATCCCAGGTGCTACCTCCAGGTCATGCGTGATAGCTGGAAGCGCGTTGCCCACGATAACAGCATCCAAACAAGCTAGGAAGATACACAAGCAAAAGGCGGCAACGATGCTGGCTGTGGACTTGAAGCTCCTCGCAGGGCATAAGTGGTCGCTGACATCGTTTGGAATGTAGATAGAGCTCATATTGATGGAGTTAAAGTAAGGGGAGCGAGAGGAAGTGCAAATTCAGTCCACAAGAAGTACATTCGGTACTGGAGTCAGCAACGAGATAAGCCGTTTGGCAGGCACGCATCATGATCTTTAATGCGGGAAACAACCTTCTGCTCTTACACGAAAGAAGCCGAAACGGCCCGCTAGTATGGCTCGCCTGTTATATGTATGTGGTATACGCGGCAACGTGCAATGACAGATCGGCGTCCGGGTTTATTCCGCATACCTTGTCGTACGGATTTATCGCGCTTAGACCCGATCTCGTGCGTACTGCATCGGGGCTAAGGTTTAGAAGCTTTCTACTATACTACAATAGGGCCGTGCACTGACTTACGATTAGCAACTATAGCTATCTTGCTTTATTGAACTCGACCTACGTACTAGGCTTAATGTTACTATAGGGGATATAGAATAGTAGGGGAAGCAGAATACTACTACGCGCTAGTTTCGCATTAAAACTTTTTTTATGCATTATCTTCTCTTCTATCTTTATAATGCTTACTTACTCTAAAGATATACTTATTATAGCTCTAAAGGCCTAGTATAATAGCGAATATCCCTTAATACGGAAGTATACTTATGCATTTAATATCCTAGTTATAATTCTCTCTAAGTAGCTTTCTACTTAAACTTCTTATTCTAAATTATACGAATTATAATAAATACTTTCGACTACTAAAGAGAAGGCTCTTCTAAAAGCAATTATTTAACTTACGAAGTCTAGTTATCCTATTACCCTTCTATTAATAAGAGATCTTACTAAAGAAATCTACCTTTCCTACTTTTACTTAAGCGTAATTCTTACTTCTTATCCTCCTATTAGTAAATAGTAGATTAATAGGTTCCGAAATCGATATCCTAAACTAAAGATAGTCTATTCTCGATCTATAGATATAAGCTACTTTAAAGGAATTACTTATCTAATTATAAATACTTACTTCGATATTCTTACTAATCTTTTCTTTAAGAATTCCTATTCTTATAATATAATTTTTAATATTAATAAGACTAGCTTTACTCTTAGTACTATTTTACTCTTAAAAGTATTTATAAGAAGAAGAAATACTAAGGTATTTAAGAAGATAAATAGAAGATAAGAATAAATAATAGTAATTAAATATATTAAAGCCTTAGGAATTACTTTACTTCTACTTCTTATCTTTAAAGCGAAATATATAAATACTATATAGATCCTAGCCTAAATACCTAAAAACTAGAAGTTCTTAATATCTACTAGTAAATAGATATCTAATAATTATACTTATAAGTAATTACTACTTTATTCGAATCTAAAATATATTAAAATAATAGAAAATAGAAGCTATTACTTCTTAATAGATATAGATCTTATCTTATAGTAAAGTTTATTACCTTTTATTTTAATAAGAATATTAACCTTATAGTACTATTACTATATACTTTATATATCTTATAGCTTCTTAATATTAGTATATTTAGCTCTCTAAAGTAAGCTTTATTAGCTAAGATTAAGGAATTCTTCTACTTAGATACTTAATATATACTTCGAAATCGAGTAGATAGAAGCCTATATAATAGCCTAGGCTAAGTCCTTTATGATTAGGAATATCGAATTATTATTTCGAGCTACTAGTATTTATCTACTTAGCCTAATTACTATCTTCTTAAGTCTCTAAATACTTATATCTATTTCCTAAGTAATTTTACTATCTATTATACTTCTAAATAATATAGACTATTCCTTACTAGATAGTTTACTACTAGAGAATATAGAGCTATAAGAAGTAATATTACTAGTTAACTTAATTATTTATTCTTTTATTTTCGAGACTTCTATAAAGTAATATATCGAGTAATTAGGACTAGCTCTTAAAAGGACTCCTTTAGAAAATACTCTTTTATAGAAGGAAAATACTAAGTTTAAGGAACTACTATAAATATATAGAGAATATAAGAAAGGGAAGTATATAATAGTTAAAGGAAAGTTTATCTTTAATATAAAGGAAATTCTCGAACTTATTAAAGAAGTAGAAGTAGAAGTATTATAGAGGAAGTCGAAAAAGAAGTAAGTAATAAGAGCTATAATTCTTAAGAGTAAGGATAAGGAAGAGGAAGATATTAATAAGGATATATATAAAAGCGAAAGTAATTATATTATTATAGTAGATAGTAGATTAAATCCGAAGTAGAGAAGTTAAAATTCTAGCTAAATTCCTATATAGGCTAAACTCTCCTATAGTAACGTTATACCTAATCCCTATACAATACGAGTAGCTATTAGCATTGCTATTAATATTAATATCATAGCGATAATATTGCTAATAAAGAAGATAACTATACCTCTAAGGAGTATAGGCTTCTGCCTAGAGATGTTAGGTATCTTCGCTAAAGTTATAAGTAGACTAGCCTAGGCGATATTATAGGTCGGCCCTACCTAAGCATACGTACTAGGTGCTCTGCTAAGGTTATCGGATATAATTAGGAGTACATTGCCTATGAATACTGCATCTAGATACGTCAGAAAGATGCAGAGGCAAAAGGCAGCAACAATGCTGCTAGTAGACCTGAGCTTTGCAGTAGGCCGTAGGATGTCGCTAGAGACAGTCGGTTTGCGATTCATCTTCATATCAAAGGAGGTGGGGGCAAGCTAAAAATTGATTGTGATTAGAATCGCTACAAAGTGAATGACTAGAGCATGCTACCAATTCGAATAATCCTGACAGATACTGAAAAATACTCCTTGTGGCCGTAGTTGCGGTGAAACATATGTCTTTTCTTCGATCGAGGGGCTGGGTATGTTACTGGTGTGATAAGTCAATGCGTTATCGACAGGGTGCCGACCACATCCAGGTTCACTAACCCACCATAGAATCTGATGCGTGACCGATACTGCGTATCGGCATTGCAATTGACCCTCGTATCACCTCACAGGGGGGCCTTGCTTCCTGCACCATGCTATAGAGAGGGCGACCTAAACAGATTTGCGTAGCGCACTGACATACGATCTGCAGTTATCCCCAATGCGCCCCGCTAAACTGATCTGATGGCCGGGTACAGCATAGAAGTCCACGCATAGTTGAGGTTCATTATCACTCCACCGCTATGTTGCAGTATGCCGCAGCTAAGCCTGGAATGGCAAATGCACACGACTCAATGCACGGCTTTAGATATACCACTTGCGACAACGCTCAAATAACGAACGGCCACAGAGATTTCTGAATACGGAACGATACATACCTCGCGATTACACATCACGGACTTGTTTGTTGTAATTTCATGGTTCAATCCTGCTATGGCAGACCGTGGCACAAGACCGAACGTCGCTACTGACGAATTTATCGCCGTGACAGGTCTTTCATGTCGCCTCGCTGGCGGGGTGAACGATGCAAGAACATTTTGGGACTATTGTGTCAGCGCAAAATGTGCTGCGCGCCCAATCCCTAAGGAGAGAATGAATGCAGAGGCCTTCTATCACCCAGAGACCGAACGAGCCGGCACTTTCCCCGTTCGGCAAGGCTGCTTCCTTGACGATGACATCGCCGAGTTCGATACACAGTTCTTTAACATTTCAGAGTCCGAGGCCCAAGCGACTGATCCCCAAGTCAGACTGCTACTGGAGTGCGCATTCGAAGCTCTGGAGAATGCTGGACTCGACTTGGACGACCTAGCTGGTCGCTCGGACGTGGGCGTCTTCGTCGGAGGGTCGAAAAGCGAGTACGAAATTCGCATGGCAAAGGATCCATCGACTGTCTCACGATACTATGCAACAGGTAACGCAATGACGATGTTCGCAAACAGGATCTCGTATTTTTTCGATTTCAAGGGACCCAGCATGACAGTAGACGCGGCTTGCTCGAGCAGTTTGACGGCTCTGGCTCTCGCGGTTGAAAACTTACGACAGAGAACCTGCCGCTATGCGGTCGTGGGTGGCAGCTTTCTTCAGATTTCGCCCGAGGGTCTTATGATGATGTCGTCACTCGGGTATGTTCACACGAAACTAATTGCATTTTTCTGGAATTTTCCTGACCCCTGCCAGTGCTCTAAGTGCCAAAGGGAGGAGCTACTCGTTTGATCATCGAGCCGATGGCTATGGACGAGGGGAGGGCGCTGCTTGTGTTATCTTGGAACGAGTGGAGGCCAGCGAAGGCTACACGATACGTGCAGTCATTCGTAACGCTGGAGTCAATCACTGCGGCAGATCAATTGGCATCACAGTTCCGAGCGGGGATGCCCAGAAGTCTCTGATAGACCGTTTATACGACGAGATCAACCTGGACCCTTCGGATACACCCTACATTGAAGCCCATGGGACCGGTACGGCTCGGGGAGATCCCATTGAAGCTCAGGCAATCGCTTCCGCGTTCAAGAGGCCAGAAGGAAGAGATCAGCACCCAATCCTCCTTGGAAGCGTGAAAGCAAATTTCGGTCAGCGTTTGAGACTTGGATTATATCGTAACGAGCGCGTCACTAATATTGATAGGCCACACGGAGGGAGCGAGCGGTATTGTCTCTCTTGTAAAGTCCGTCCTTATGCTGGAAAGAAAAACAATAATTCCGAGCGCAAATTTTGAGAAGGTCAATCCTGACATAGATTTGGATCGGTGGAACTTGCGGGTACGGGATCCGTTGCCTGTGTTTTGGGAGGCTACTGACGCATACAACAGATCCCGCTGCAATGCGAACCATGGCCACTTGACCGACCCCAGCGCATCTCTATCAACAACTTCGGCTTTGGCGGGTCTAATGCCCATTGTATCATCGAGAGTGCCGAGCAGGCCGGGTGCTCGCCAAGGTGGCTTGAGTACGTTGCAGATTCGCGAGAAAACAGTACTTACCGGATTTTTCTTCTCTCAGCAAAGAGTGATGCATCTTTGAAGTCTATGGCGCAAAAGCTGACACTATATCTCCTCCGGAATGCCATCACTGGGCCCAAAAAACTTTTGCAGGATCTGAGTTACACTTTGACATGCCGACGCACAATTTTTAAGCGCCGCTTGGCTATACCTGCAGCCACGGTTGAGCAACTCTTCGAAGGTCTTCAAAAAAAAATCCATTTCGGAATGGCGAAGTCGAGAACATCGGCAATATGGGTATTCAATGGCCAAGGCAGCCAGTGGGCTCAAATGGGAAAGATGCTGCTCGAATTCCCAACGTTCGCCAGAAGCATTGAACGATCAGAGATGCTGATCCGGAAACTTGGTTCTGAATGGTCCCTCCGGAATGAGCTTTACAAGGATGCAGATTCCTCCTTGATAAACACTCCAGCACTCAGCCAGCCTTTGGTCACAGCAGTTCAGGTGGCACTCTGCGATCTTCTTTTCGCGCTTGGCCTTGAACCACGTGCAGTCTGTGGTCACTCGAGCGGCGAGATTGCGGCGGCATATGCTACTGGCGCTCTGGACTTCGACTCTACAGTGACCGTCGCTTACTATCGCGGTCTTGTTGTTGAGCAGATGCCACGATCAGAGCCACACTTGAAGGGTGCCATGCTCGCTGTGGGAGCTTCCTCAAAAGACGTGGCCCCACTACTTGACTTTTGTCAGGGAGCAGTTGGCATTGCGTGCTTCAACAGCCCAAACAACGTGACTTTATCTGGCGACAGCGAAGCTATCCTTCAAGTGAAAGAAATCTTGGATCAACGAGGATGGTTCAACCGGTTGCTCAAGGTCGATGTAGCCTATCATTCCTTCCACATGAGAGCAATTGCGGATTTCTACGAGCAACGCTTGAGTGATCTGTTTCGTCAAGATTCTTCGCCGTATGCCATATCAACACCGTTCTTCTCCAGCGTCTTTGGTCGGCAGGTCGATGCGCAAACGCTACGGACTTCCAAATACTGGGTCGATAACCTTGTCAGCCCGGTCTATTTCACTCGAAGCCTTTCCGCACTTATCACATATATCGGTGGGGAAGACGACGATAACAAATCGACACCGACCGCCATTGTAGAAATCGGCCCTCGTCCTGTTCTCAAAAGCTCTATATTGCAAACGAGTGAGCTTCTTGCCAAAGAGAACACGAAAAGTTGGATTGCAGAAGAATTGTCGCGGCCAGCATACATGTATCTGCTTGACAGGTATGCCGATGATCAGCAGGTATTTATGGACGCAATTTCATCTCTCCTGGTTGGTGGGTTCAAGGTCAACCTTCGTGCATTGCACAGCGAAACAACTCGAGGTGGGCAGTCTGGCATGCTGACTGACTTGCCTGCGTATTCATGGAATCACTCGAAATCTTATTGGAGTGAACCGCGAGCAGCGACAGACTATGTCCACAGAACCACTCCATGGCGACCACTGCTTGGCTCGAGCATATCTGGCGGCCCTGGAATCCTGAAGTTGTTCCGAAATGTCTTCAATCTCGATCACATTCCGTGGCTGCGCGACCACAGAGTCCAGGGCAACGTTGTCTTTCCCGGCGCAGGCTATGTTTCTATGGCTGTCGAAGCCCTATATGTAAGCATCTCCGCAAAAGATGTCACAGGCTACAACCTACGCGAGATATCATTCGGCACGGCCTTCATTATGCTGGAGAACTCTGAGTACGAGCTGTTCACAGAGCTCAAGCTTCGAGATGATTGCTCCCGGCCTGGAATGCCACCGAGTGAATGGTATACGTTCCGGGTATATCATTGGATGGATGGTCCAGGATTTGTTGAGCACTGCCGTGGCCAGATCCAACTTTGCCTAACATCAAATTCAATCGACACTGCGGAGCTTTCGAAGCACGCCACGCTTCGGAAAGAGCAGTTCAGAACCACTTTTGCCAAATGCTGCACCAAAGAAATTGACATTGGTCTTTTCTACTCTAAGGCAGCTGCCGAGGGCATTCAATGGGGTTCTGCATTCCAGCTGATCCGTTCTCATCGAACGGGTACTGGCAAATCCTTGGGCGTTGTGAGCTGCCAGGACACAACAGAAAGAATGCCGTACAAGCACGATGTCTCAATGGTGATACACCCTGCTGTGCTCGACTCCTGCTTCCAGACAGGCTGGCTCTCCACTTGCGACAATGAGGGACGGCTCAACGAGGCATATGCCCGTGTACCGATTTTCATTGAGCAACTTTACATTGCTCATGGTACCCCTAGGAACAACGCAGAGCTCGAAGTGTTTTGCCATGATCCAGAAATGTCTGGGGCTGATCGAGTCGGCAATATAACGGCATACGGCCCTGAGCAGGAAGTCCCAGTGATTTCGATCGTTCGATTCCATTCTTACAAGCTGACTCAAGAAGATATCGCGATAAGCCATGCAGACCGTTTGAACCCATTGAGACAGTATTGGACTCCATGTCTAGAGTTGTCATCCGAGCAGATTTTGCGCATCGTCGCTGCCGATAAAGACCTCTCCGAGCAAGAATTTCAGCAGATGAACGATTTGGATCATGCTGCGTTCATTCTGCTCGACTCCGCCCTTGCATTTGCAAGTCCAAAACAACGATCCGACCCTCACCTCAATTATCTCTACGAGTGGATGGTGAAGGCCGTCCCTGAGATGCGAGTGACCTTGGCAGCCAACGACAAGGCTGCCACGGTCCAACTCAACGATGAGCAGCGACACCTGCTCCTCGAGCAGGTTCGCTCCAACGACGTGCATGGCGAAATGGTGGTCCGTGTTGGTAGTAAGCTGGCCGAGATTCTTGATGGGAAGCTTGATCCTCTTGCCACTCTACTGGAGAACGATGGCTTGTTCAAATTATATGAAGAAGCACCGCTCCTCCAAAGGCCTTCCATGCAGCTGGCGCACATTGTGGGTCTAGCTGGCATGCAGAATCCGCGTCTCCGTATCCTCGAGATAGGCGCTGGTACTGGTGGAACAACCAGCCGCATCCTTGAGGCTTTGACGCCACCGGATTCTCTGCCGCCACAGTTCGAGCTCTACCACTACACAGACGTCTCGCCGGTGTTTTTTAGTAGAGCGCAGGACAAGTTCGGCAAGTGGTCGCAGCTGATTCGCTATCAACGTCTGGATGTTTCCCGAGACTTGATAGAGCAAGGACTGTCCGTCAACGACTATGACGTTGTCATCGCGGCTAACGTGCTGCATGCCGTCCCAGATATTGATGTGGCCTTGCGGAATATCCATAGGGTTTTGAAACCAGGTGGAGCGCTTGGTCTGGTGGAAATGGCACATTTCACCCTCCCATGCTTCATATTTGCTACTCTTCCAGGATGGTGGCAGACTGCAGAGGGGCCGATGCAGTCTCGTTCGCAGTGGGACGGCCGCCTTGTAGCTTCTGGATTCGAAGCGACGTCTATTGCAGTCCATGATCTGCCGGACAGGTATCACACACAAACCGTCTATTGGGCGAGAACAAAACCAGAGTCAACAAATACCTTACCGGAGCATGGCATCACGATACTATGTGCACGATCAAGCCCTGAGGTCTCGGCAAACGATGTATCGACGGCACTCGCTGATTTCAGCAACGGGCCAGTGCAAATTGAGTCTTTGACGATATCAGTTCCTCAACCGCGACTTTACATCTGTCTGGAAGAAATGATCTCACCTGTGCTGGCATCAATGACCAGTCAAAAATTAGACAACTTAAAGAGACTTCTCGCTTCTGCGACTGGCCTCCTCTGGGTAACGAGGCAACATGACCCGGCGCAATACGAGCCTTGTCTCTCCATGATTCAAGGGTTCAAGAGATCTCTATACATGGAGAACCCGGGGATGAAACTTGTTTCTATCTCATTCGACGAGATCAACAGTCTCATAGTCCCCTCGACGATTCGCAAGGTCGTCGAATATGCTTTTTTCAACCGAAGTCCAGCGTCAAAATTCGAGACAGAATTTCGGGTTCTTGGAGAAGATATCTACGTGCCCCGTCTTGTACCAGACGTTCATTTGAGTGAAGCTATCGAACTGGACAGCAATCCCCAAAGGGTGGAGCAACAAGCACTCTGGCAGGAAGGGGTATCTTTCAGTGCACAAATCGAACGAGCGGGTTTACTAGACAGTGTTCAGTACCGGCGTGGTACCGTTGCGCAAGGCCATGATTTTTCTGCAGATGAAGTGCTAATCGAGATCAAAGCTTCTGGTTTGAACTTCAAAGATGTTTTGGTCTGTCTTGGATCCGTAGGTCATACCAGCACACATGCGGACAAAAGAGCACAGACCATAGCTAACAAACGTACGAATCAGGTACCTTTAGAGCCGTTGGGCAAGGAGTGCGCCGGCCAAGTTGTGGCGGTAGGGAAGCATTCTTCTACGAATTTGAAGATCGGGGACAGGGTGATGCACTGGGGTGAGGGACTGATCGCCACCCACGCCCGCGCCCCATCAGCTCTACTCGCAAAGCTGCCGTCTCGTATGACATATACAGAAGCTGCGTCAATCCCGGTTGTCTTCGGAACGGCATGGATTGGCCTGCGTGAATACGCGAACCTGCAGCCTGGAGAGAAGGTTCTAATCCACGCTGCTTCCGGGGGCGTTGGACAAGCAGCGATCATGATCGCGCAGTATCTTCGAGCAGAGGTATATTGTACAGTCAGCTCTGAGGAGAAGCGTGATTTCATCGTTACCACTTACGGTCTCAACCCCAGAAGGATCTTTTCTAGTCGGAATGTTGGAACTTTTGTGGAGTCCCTTCGCAACACCGCAGGGAAAGAGTCCATAGACGTTGTTCTCAATTCTCTTTCTGGAGATTTCCTGCACTCAAGCTGGCAAAATATAGCGACCGGCGGCCGCTTCGTTGAGATCGGCAAACGCGACGCTCTCGCGAACGCTCGACTTGATATGGCTCCATTCGACCGGAATGCCTGTTTTATGGCTCTGGACCTGGGCAAATTGATCGAGAGTCGACCGCTCATGTTACATGCAGCGATCGAAGAGATCCTTGCTCTATTCGAAGGCAGGTATCTCCGGACGATCCAGCCAATCACCGGGATACTCCCTGAGGAACTCGAGAGTGGTTTGAGGACCATGCAGGCAGGCAAGCACATGGGGAAAATTGTAATCTGCAACGAAGATGAAGCGAAGATAACCACTACATCTCGGAGTCCGGATCCTGTTCTGCGTGCAGACGCCACATATATCATCTCAGGTGGGACCGGAGGGCTTGGGAGGTACATTGCAGACTGGATGCTACGCACTGGCGCAACAAACATAGTCCTGGTGTCCCGAAGTGGCGGTGATCCCGAAAAGCTCCGGCCCCTGGAAGACAAAGCGCGCAAGCTGGGTGCAAAGTTACTGGCAATGGAATGCGACATCACCGAATCGCCGCAAGTGAAGGATTTGAGAGATGGCCTCCAAGCACTTCCCCCTGTTAGGGGAATTATTCAAGCCGCAATGGTTCTCAAGGTATTCCCACTCACCCATCCGTTTGCTCGTATTCGCTGCTAACCAGAATAGGATGCCCTGATAGATAATGTTACCCTCGACGACTGGAATGCCGTAGTCGATCCCAAAGTCAGAGGTACCATCAATCTCCATGAAAACTTCCGAGAAACGCCGTTGGACTTCTTCATATGTCTGTCTTCTTTGGCCGGTACGCTTGGGAATCCTGGTCAGACATCATACTCGGCTGCGAATACCTTCGTCGATGCGTTTTGCGCCTGGCGAGCCCAACAAGGACTACCGGCTTTATCGATTGCCCTTCCTGCGGTGACCGGAGCAGGCGTCTTTGCCGAAGGCACGGTAAAAGAAGATCAGATGGATGAGCTTGTACGGTTTATGACCATCAGCGACGAGAACCTACTCGCACTCTTGAGAGTAGCGGTTCAAGATAAGGTAAGGACGGACCCAGATCACTGCCACGCGGTGGTCGGATTGGATGCAAACGCAGCTTTCGAACTAGGTTTGCGAGGGCAGCCGGCAATGCTCTGCCAGTTAGTCAAAAAAGCCAGTCTTCGGCTGGGAGACATCGCCGGAGGTTCAAGTGGGTCTACAACTACATGGAAAGAAACGCTCTCCCGTGTATCATCGCACAAGGCGGCCTTCAATGTCGTTTTCGCCGCGATATGTTCGAAGATCGCAACAAGCATGATGATCGCGGTGGAAGACATATGCCTCGAGTCGCCAGTGCTTGAGCTTGGCCTAGACTCTCTCGTGGCCGTCGAGTTTCGTAACTGGACCTCTAGAGAACTTGGAGCCAACCTTGCGATCATGGATCTTCTGAGCGGTATCACCATTGGGCAGCTGGTGGAGCTAGTCCTCCAGAAATCAAGCGCTGTCAAATTGGCAGAGGAAACAGAGAGGTAATCATGCGTCACTGGCAAGGAATGTATTGTTCAGGTTTATGATATCATTTTTCGGATGTAGATATGCACGCTGGAATCACATAGACCCTGAGGTCGTTGTAAGACGAGCCTGAATAAAGCCCTTTGTATCTGACAGCTCCTCATCTGAGATAGAGTGCCCGACGCACCTTTCAAAGCCTTAGCAATGCTCCAGTTCTGGAACACCTCGACACCGGACTTACTTGTAGGTACGGAACTCGACCCGTTGCTTCAAACAGCCACGCAAGTACTCGGCACTGATTTGTCCGAAATCGTATTTGACAACTTCATCCGCATCACCATGTGCTATGAACATGGGTATGTCTTCGTGAACAACCGGTCGATAGTGTTGGATCCGCACGGCCAAAGGCAGGTAGCCACTCAGCGCAAAGACACCGCCGAGACGCTGCGGGATCGTGATAGCGGTGAACAGAGCCAAAGCCGCGCCTTGTGAGAAGCCGCCAACGAAGATGCGATCGCACGGTATGCCTGAAGAAGACTCCCTCTGGATCAGGTCTGCAAGGTAGTCGCGGCTTCGAAGGATCCCCTTCTCGTCTTCTGTGGCCCCGAAGTGGTATGCGGTCTTGCACGGTCAGCAACGAGTCATGATATTAGGGTGGGGAATCATGAAGCCACTTACAACATCGAACCATGCAGACAATGGCTTTCCTAGGTTCTATAGCGAGTCAGGAAGATTTGAGTGGTAGATGGCCAAGGACCGCGGACTTAGTAAAGCTTACCGCCGTTATGGGAATAGCCGTTGCGACCGGGACAAGGAATTTGACGTTCTCCCAGTCCTTTGTCTTCTGCCACTCCCGAAACCGATCAAACCTTCCATGAGGTGTGATTAGCATACAACGAACACTTTCTCCCGCGCATGCTCGTCGGCATCCAGCCCTTGAGAATTCGCATACCATCTATCAGGCCTGGCTTCTGGTAAGTATTTATAAATTAATCGAGAGACTTATGTCAACTTTACCCATCTGTGAGCCCATGTGCAACTATGACAGTGTTCCTGTGTTCTCTCAGAGGCTCGAGAACCTGCATTCTTGGTTTAGACATAGCGGCCGATGTGATGCAAGGGTGGTTAGTACAAAGGGAAGCAGTGAGAACATGATCATGGTTTCCAACATGACATTAGCACCTGCAGTTATGTAGTTCACATCACAACAAATTTGTCGTACGCCCCTGAGTATTGCATTAGTCCCCCGCATAGTGCATTCAATTTACGATAGGAGGGTCTACATTTATAATAGCGTAGCGCTGTTATTGAGTTACTCTGTTACTTTGTGCGTACGCGTACTATAAATAGGACTCATCCTACGTAGTTCATAATCAAAACATCGCGCGCTAGTATAAGATATACTAACTTAAGTATAGGCAAACAAATCGTATCGAGTACAGCGACAGTCCATAAGTTTACGGAATTTGAATTCCTTGGCATCTAACTAAGATAATACCATTATCTTCATGTTCACATAACTTCACCAGAGTTAGATAGATTCGTGTGATTTTTGAATTATATCGTGGCCTAGATCCTAATAAAAAGAACTGTCTATCTAGTATTTAGTTTGCTAGCCGTTAGCAGCGATACATGCCTCAATCCTTGCAGGCATTAAGTTTATTAGACTTTCGATTATAGATGGATTCAAGGCTTTCTAACACAAAGGCAATATCTCCTTAAGTATCCTCTCCTGTTCAGCCTTACTTTGAATACTATCTAGCTCAGGATATCGTTCGTAGATCATCTCTTTTAGCCTTGCCTAAAGGTGTTCGATAGGGTTAAGATCAGGGCTATATGGAGGCCAATCTGGTAGT
The DNA here is from genome assembly GCA_022828445.1 of Graphiopsis chlorocephala. NCBI lineage: Eukaryota > Fungi > Ascomycota > Dothideomycetes > Cladosporiales > Cladosporiaceae > Graphiopsis > Graphiopsis chlorocephala. The sequence continues at coordinate 1,946,711 of JAIZZJ010000008.1, read as the reverse complement.
ATTGGGATAAAGTGATCCCTTAACCAAAGATCCACCAATCCGGCCGTATAGATACTAGCATTGTCCTGCATGTATCTAAGGCTCCTACGATAGATAGGAAGGAGTCCCTCGTTCATAGCCTCTACGTAGGACCAAGCTGAATAGCCATTCTTTTTGGCTGTTAGATCCCTTTGCATAACCACTAATAGGGACCGAGTCGTATTAAGGCCTTGCATACAAATAGCACCCCAAACCATTATACAGGCTTGCTTTCCTTTTGGGAAGGTCTCAATCATATTAGGGTCCCATTTATAGCGAGGATTACCCTAAATCCAGGACCTCTTTTTACCAATCCCCTTCTCAACGGAGCACTCATCTGAGAAGATGACTTTCGACTAGTCTGTGTGGCGATTAGCAAGGCAAAAAGCCTTGCGTTTCCGACAGTGATCCTCGGTCAAATAGGGCCTCTTTTTAGCTCGCCATCGAGAGATGAAATGCTTGTGTAATAGCCTCTTGAATTGAGACCTCCCAATAGGGACACTAGTCTCATCTACCACCTGTTGGTAGGTCCATTTAGGGTGCGCTCGAACACAGCGAAGTATATTACGCTCCTGTAGGTGCGTAAACACTTTAGGACGTCCATTTCGAGGTCTCGGATTGACGTTATTGGTGTTGGTGTAGTTTTGAAAAACAGTGTGAGCTGTTGAGATAGCTACCTGATTCCGGCTTGCAACTTCAGACCACTGTAGTCCGGCCGTACGGCTAGCTATAATAGCAGTTTTATGCTCATTTGAAAGCTGACGATTAGGCCTTCGATTTCCGCTTATCGGCATAAGGATATCTTGCTCGGTCATAGTGCTGTGGGTGGTTAAAGATAGAAGGTGAAATACCTCGGGGGTGAAGTGCGGGGAGTTTTCCGTAAACTTAGGGACTAGTACTGTAGCCTAACCCTTAGGGTTAATTCCCCATACAAATTCAAACAAATCGTGTTGATTTGTCTGTCTTCTATAAGTAGTATAAAGTCATAACCGAACGCTCCTATAATAGTAATGATCAATCCGAATCGATCGTACTTACTTCCGGATTTCCTCAGCTATGGTTATACATTCTCCCTAGTTCTAGATAAGGCCCAAGTCGCTTTGGAAAACGAGGCTAGTAGCTGCCTTTCTACGATACTCCTTCGCAGATACCGAGAATGGCGCGAGCTTCGATAATAACGCAGCTTTGGCGCGCGACCTAAGCGTTCTTGGATGCATTTTGCGCAAAATTTTGGCTTTCTCAAATACGGATTCACCGTACATCGACCCTAATGTTGTTAGCAAGCGTATCATCAGAGTACTCTCGATGATTTTCAAGACCATACCATTTATGAAACACCCTCCAACAATCTTGTACATTTGAATCCCTGAGTGTCCAGCCGATACTGGCCGTAGCGTAATTGGTAAGTTGCCAGCAGCTAAGATTGCGATCTGGTCGCCAACTGTTGCAGCGCTGTGAACGAGCCCGAAACGTTTGTCTCTTGTAACTGTGAGCCTTGCCCTCTGGGCCCGAGTGACTATCTCGTGCTGCCATAGCCAGACATCTGGTTGCTGATCGGCCGGTCTGATATAGGTCGTGAATAAATCTATGAAAGCACCCCATCTTTCGGCGGGTTCATTCATAAGACCAAGGGCAGGCAATAATTCAGGATCGCCTGGTTTCGGTCTATGCTGTTCGGCTTCGGTGTACAAAACTGTGCGTAACCAGGAGAAGATGCATCTGTAAATCTCCTTCTCACTGATACCGGGCTGCAAAGCCTGTTCTTGAATGAACTTCAACCAGGCAAATACAGTGTCGGCCGCCGTCTTCCCGTCTTTCCCTAACGATGGTGAAGGGTCACTAATCGCCTGGATCTCGTCGAGCACGAAGCCAGAGACGTGCAATCTATTTGAACCGTCAAAGTCCATACCCCTGATGGATCTAGCAGAAGCGTCGAATTTGTAGATCTCGACAGCAAGTGGAAACAGACTAGGCATCCCATTCTCGTCCAGATCGCGATTGCAATGAGTGAAATCCACAGCCCATGAGGGCAAGTGAGGTGAACAAGACGGATGTAGCCAGTATCTGAATGCCTCGACACCACCGTGGCGGAACAAGGCCACTGTTGCTTCGGCAAATATAGTCTCGACTGCTTTTTCGTAATTCACATCCACATCCGCGAACATGGGAAAGCAGTCACGTAGGGCAAAGATAGAGTCTTTTGGGTCGCTAGTCCGATAGAATATGCTCGAGTGGGTAAGAGACCCACTGAGTTTCTTATCCAGTCCATGCGTTTCGGTTTCTTGGGAAGGAGCGAAAATCGCCCTTGAAGCATTTTCTCGAGTGAAGAACCTCCAAGCAGATTTCGATAAGCTTGAACGAGTAGCAGACCCACCCATTTCTCTTTTGTCCGACCCTAGCCTTTCGGCAAATTCGAAAGGAGCCAGAGTCGCCCCTAAAGCATTCCCTCGTGCCAGAAATTCTCGATCAGATCCTGACAATAAGTGGGCGTCGATTGTGCCATTGTGAAGACTGTCTGATACCTCGCGATGCCATTGGGAGACAACATGGTGTAGAATCTTCCAGTCTCGAAGCCTGAACTTTAGATTGCCGTAATGGAGGAACTTCATCTTGTTTGTTGCTTCCTGGAAAGTCCACCCTCTATACCAGTAAGGCAGCGCATCGATAGCAGCAAATTGCCGGATGGTTTGGATGTTATTCGCTTGCTTATGCGCGAAGTCACTTGTGGACGTTCGCGTGACCTCGCCATATGGGAGCTCGAGCTCGCAAGCATCTTCGTTGTGGCGTCTAACAAGACTGACGAGCACGAGAAGACCCTCCTCGACCAAGGTATCGGATTGCCCTAGCCAGATCCAGACGCTTGCCGCACAGTCGAAAATGCGTTTCATAAGACTGACTTGGGAATTTCTTTCCTGTAGATCATGCTGATTGATACAAAGAGCGTCGGTCCAGAGCTGCAGAACTTCTCCGTTGGCGGTAGCTCGTGCACGAAAGTGGCGGAGGGCCTTCGAGAGATTCACAGTTACAGGTATTATGAACCTAGGACTTACTTTCCTGTTGTCTGTTCCGTTGACTGATCCGTTGTCTGTTCCATTGATTGCTCCGTTGTCTGTCCCGTTGTCTGTCCCGTTGTCTGTCCCGTTGTCTGTCCCGTTGTCTGTCCCGTTGTCTGTCCCGTTGTCTGTCCCGTTGTCTGTACCATCTATGATGACTTTATCAAGCTCATTAGAACTACCCCACAAGTATGATATGGCACAGTACTCGAAGCTAGTGTCAGCTTCGTGTGGTAATGATATGATCCGCAGCGAGCACTTTAGAGGTGCTCGTTTGTTCGAGTGAGGATGAACTGTGAGGACACGTATCTTCACAATTGTGTCGCTGTCCGTAGAGAGAGAGCTGTAAAGTTTTTCTGTTCCCGGAAACACGGGGAGGAAGCTGAGTTTGCCTGGGATGAGGGGCATAGTGCACCGCAAGATTTGTTACAGTGTGTGGAACCTGTATAACGTTTATCGCTCCGTTGCTAGAACATGACCAAAGATCAGACAAGGCCCAGTCCGTAAGGTTGAGCAATTCTCGAATGTGTGGCCCAGGAAGGAAAATATGTAAGAGGGTGATAACAAATCAGGAAGGTCAAGAGTTTCGAAGCTATCGAGTATGAACAGACACTTGTGATCAACCAGCTGACTGCCCAGCCAACTCCATGCACGACTGGCCTGATGGAGCTGTATGGCGCCTGATCTTGGAAAGCCGAGACTTGGCGCTAATTACAGGCGTCCAAACGCGGCGTGACCAGGCTTCGGGCATGAAAACCACCATGCAGCCACCTCATGAGCGTCACAATGACTGGCTCGTGTTTCAGATTATCTAGTAGCTGTCTCCATCTTGATAAGCCCGTTCAGACTACAAGGATACAAGCACACTCGAACGATAAATGAAGATATTGTATCGAAAGTGATGTTTCTATAGTAGCAATGATAATTCCAGGTGCGCAGTCTAGCTTGCACGTGTCTCTAATTACGGCATTTTGAGATCTAGACAGCCTTCAGGCACATACGGGCAATTTCCGTCTCGAGGTCCCTAGTGGCTGGATCCGTACCTGACACATGACGAGTCTGATTCGCTGCGAGTGGTATCGAGGATGAAGCAGATCTGTAACTGATATGCTGGCTGATATGTGTGTGGGCGAGCTGTGGCGATCAAGCCGTGTCCCTTTCGTACTCATCGATGGAGGCAGTTCCTGGTCATACGTCTACGCCAGCCTGGCTAGGGCTGTGCTTTCTTGTCCTGCCGCGTCCTCGGGCGCATCGAGACCTGCTTCCTGTATCTCAGTCACATCATCATTGCGAAAAAGGTTCACGAGGGCGTTCGCCTGCATGCATATGGCATCGCATATCACTGGCAGTCCGGATCCGATTGATCTCGTACGAATTATAGTTATGGTGGCGCTTGAGAGCCATCCAATACTTCGAATCTGGCTCAGCCTCTGTTGGGAGGCGGAATCCGACTCTACCATCATGATGGTTTCTGTCGAACATCGTGCGAAGCACCTGCGGTGCATAAGATCGCATCTCTCTTTTGTTATGCTTAGCGGCAAATGAGAGTCGGCTACTTTGAGAAGCAATGGCACGATCGACACACGCACTAATCGAGCTGTGGTCATACTCTATCGGAGGATTATCGCGTGTAGCCTAAGTATCTGGCGCGCGCTCATGCAGGGTCCCGTGGCAAGGGACTGGGAGCTGACAACAACCCGCACATGTGAACTTCCGCAAGCTAAGGATCTTAGCAACGCTGGCTAACCGGAAGCTTTTCTTCGCAAGATCAATTGACTTGTCCCTTGAGCAACCTATCCACGCATCAATGGAAAGTAACCCGACAGACGAGGCAACTGTGAGCGTACAACGTCCAGAGGTTTCATTACGCTATAGGCAAGACAATGCCGACTTTCGCCATCCACATCTCCAACCCAATAGACGTCAAATACGTCTGGTATCTGTCTCAGAGATCAGTCCATCTAGTTTGCTGCAATGCAGGTTAGAGGTTATATCTCTTGAGAGCACAATACCATACATCGCCTTGTCTTATCAATGGGGCGAAGAAAAGGCGACTGAAACCATTTCCGTCAACGGTCAACCTTTCAGGATACGGCCGAATTTGCGCAGCTTCCTGCAAAGCTTGCAAGGCAAAGTGTGCCATCCCATCTTCATTGATGCTGTTTGTGTCAATCAAACGACTCAGCCGAATGCTCGCATCAAGTCAGTCTCATGGGAGATATTTACTCTGGCGCAGTCGAAGTAATAGCTTGGCTGGGGGAAGAGCCTTCGGAAACCAAGGACACGACCTGGCCTGCAGAATGGCCTGAACAAGGCAGTATTGCCGAGGAAGAATGCCTCCAAAGGATTTGGCCGTACGACTATACTTTCAGCGACCTGGTGCCGACTGCTAGGCAGGGAACGTGAGATCTTGGTAGCAGGGAACTGGGTCGGCGCCAAAATCCTGGATTGGGTTTTGTTACACATGTTGAATGCATCGTACTGGAGCAGACTGTGGATTGTTCAAGAGCTGCTGCTGGCGAAACGTGTTCTCCTGCAGTGTGGAAAGTTCATGGTGGACGCCGACAATTTCACACGTCGTCTGCGGTCAGATCCGGACATCGGGCCGACAATGAACAAGATAGAAAGTCAAGGCGTCAACGCGTACGACGATGGCAGCTCCATGCGTAAAGCCATATCACTTCTCTTGCTTCGGGAGCGCGGGCAATTTCATCCGTTGATGGACCATCCGAGGCCACTGCATGAGCTACTTGTAACCTTTGAGCTCCAGCAGTCCACAATTGACCGGGACAAGATATACGCATTGATAGGCTTAGCTGCCACGACCGTCGAGCCGCGGTACGACTTACCTGTGACTGACTTATACCTATATGTCCTTGTTGAAGGCCCTATGACCATCCTGGAAGCAGCTCCAAATGAACTATTACGCGCCGGAGCGATGGAGGTGTTTGCTCGCTTACGCAATGATACGATGAACATTCTGCTTGATCAAGATTGGTCCTGGCAGTTAACCGCCTTCAACAATGCGCTTGTCAATGCGCTCCAGGTGGATTTCTCGCAACCTTCGATAATGATCTCAACGGTCAGAGCTCTCGAAGGATGCGGATTGGACAGTCGAGAGGCACATTTGAGGCTCTGGGCCGGTTTGGACGGGTTAACTGCTTCGCGTAATACACTGTCCGTCCGTGAATGGTTGGTCATGCCCTTTCGGAATACGCCTTTGATCGGAAAGGCCCTCGAGATCCTCACTACGACACTCTCCATAGTGTACGTCCTAGTAATACAGGTCTGCACATCCTGCCACTATGGCTCCCAGAAGTACTTGCTTGACGTAGCCCGTCGCGACGACGATGTCGTCGACCTCGCTGAAGGTGGCAAGTTGAGGTATGTTACAGCGAAGTCATTGCGCATGTTGACAAGATCATCCTAACCGTCAAACACAATCGGCAATCTGCAACTGAGGGAAGAATCCTGCGGCGACCGGGAAGCCCATCATGACCTGCAGGGTCACTCGCTTCACAAGCGCGAAAGACATTTGGCCTTCGCGCTCCCCAGGCGTCGCGCATACACGGGTCACGTGATTCATGCGCTATTAGAACGAGAAGAGCGAGACGTGCGAGTCTCGCACATTTCTCTAGAATCGCACATATCGTGCATACTCACGAGTCTTCTTAAGTATATACGATAGTTAGAGGTTTCATGTTTCATAGGCATCTCGTACTCAACTTAAATATAAGTTGTATAAGTGAGCTAGGAAACGTAGAAATCTTTTCGTACTCTCCTTATTATTCTAAGCTGAATTCTAGGCTTTATATCAGTTAGATAAGTATCGTCACTTTTTCGATCTATATCTTCCTCTCCCTCTCCCTAAACTGCACGAACGGCCCATCACGCATCGCAATAAACGCATCCCAAAGCTGATACTGCCCAACCTCCCCATGCCCCTCGCGCAATCCCTTCCCACCCGCACCCGTTGCATTGTCGGCATCCGGCCTCACCTCAAGCGTATGAATCATCTTCGCAAGCACAATCTCCATCTCTAGCCACGCCATGTTCTTCCCAACACACCCACGACTACCAGTAGAGAAGGCACAGTGCCCACTCTCAGCCAAAGCGACTTCCTCATCCGAGCTGCCCTCGGGGTCGTCTTCGAGGGTGAGCCAGCGCTCTGGGCGGAACGTGAAAGGGTCGAGATAGATGGAGCTGTTGTAGCTGAGGCAGTACGGGGATGTGCTGAGGAGCGTTCCGGGTGGGAAGAATTGGCCTTCAATGGTTGTGCCTTCGGCGCGGACTTCGCGGGCGAGTTCCGCGGGAACCGGCGGCGCCATGCGGAGAGTTTCGTTGATGACGGCGCGCATGTATCTGCATCCGTGCAAGCGCAAGCCGCCAGAAATATCGGACGCGGACGGGAAAGTAGACAGGATCTCCTTGGCCAGTTTCTCCTGGATGCGAGGATTATGCGCAAGGTAGAAGAATATCGCAGCCATGACGATAGCCGTGGTGTCACTGCCAGCAATGATCAAGACCTCACATTCACTGAACAGTTCGTTCAAGTCATAACCCAGCTTGCCGGTCTCGGGGTCTTTGGTTCCGAACAGGTAGTGAAAGAAGTCTTTTCGCTCCGGGCGAAGGCCCTTTTGCACGTCTTCCTGTACTTTGGTGCGGTTTTCGAGGTTCTGCGCGACGAACTTCTGCCACTGGACCATCTTTTCTGGGACCACGAATTGCATGAGGTAGTCGAGTCCGCGCGGCTTCAGCCAGACCCAGAAGGTGGACCATGGCGCGAAGGCGATCTGGAAATACTGTCAGCTGTTTCATACTATGTACGTTGACGTTGATCTGCATCAATACTGTGTTCTCCAGATGAACATCGAAGATACTCACCGGGTGCAGAATCTGCAAGAAAGTGGCCATCAATTCCGGTACGTGTTTGAGGTCGCTGTCAGGCTCTTTCATGTTGAAATTCTTGCCAAAGCAGAGATCTCCCAGAATATCAAAGACAAGATAATTGACCTCGTCAGCCATGTTCAACGATTTTGACCACTGGCCATCTGCGCCTTTCTGAGTGGCGTCTTTGAACAGCTCGATCCATCGACTAGGCACAATCACAGTTAGCATCCGGTTCTCGAGCACGAGCAAGCGCGAGGGCTTGTCTTACTCAGCATTCGAGATGAGAAAAGGCTCCATGCTGCGAAGCGCGCGGTCGGAGAACGCATTGTTAAGCACACGTCTCTTACGAGCATGTTGTTCGACATTGGTAGTGTTCCAGGTGTTGAACATCCTGCTGTCGTGCGGCCACGTTCGGAAGTATGATTCAGTCTTGGCAACATTGCCTTTGGGACCGAAGATGGTCTTGAACGCTGTAGGAGTGTTCATGACCACCGCATCCGGGCGGTATCGGAAGACAGGTCCTGGTGGCCATCAGCATCGCACTCATCCAGTTGTCATGAACGGTCTGGAGACGCACCGTACTGCTGCTGTAGCTTCAGCAGCCAGACATGTCTGTCTTGCTTCAGCGTGTAGTAATAAGACGGTAGATCCGAGATCTTCGCCCAGAAAGGTCCTGGATACTTGGCGAGAGGATGCAAGTACAGTCTGTAAAATATGATGTATGCCACGTAGCCCAAGGCCAGGGCACCTGCCGTTGAGGCAACGACCGGATACGGCACCATGTTAGAATAGCAGAAATGACAGACGTTGAAGGAGAAGAGTGCGAAACAGACGCCATCTCAGCGAGAAATAGTGTTATCAAGTATCCATTATTGCAGGCAGCTGCAAACATGACTCGTTGCTTAGTGGTGCCCATTATGCAGCTTGCGGCTTAGCCTTGGGCAGCTGAATGGACTCTTGTTCTTACCATCCTGATCTGGAGAGTGGTGTTGAGCCATGGACACGAAGGATTACACTATCATGGGGAGTTGGGAACTAGAGAGCGGCGCGTGTGATATAGATTAGTATTCGACCCTGAAGAAGCTTGGCTCGACCAGGGTTTCACGGCTCGCTTGCGCTGGCGACTCCGGCGGTCACACCGTTGTGAGCCGTGAAGATGCCAAAGCGGTCATACAAACCACGAGCATCCACCCCTAAGTGTACATCGACATCACAATTGCCTTTAATCTAAAGATTACAGCTATCGAGAATTGTAGCTGGCCTGCACCAACAGCGATTATGCCGCATGTCCAACTGAGCCCGATGTCGCGCATGAGTTCCTTTGTCGCAGCCATCGTACACGAACGACGAGGGCGGGCGCTGCCGGAGGTGTTTTGCTTGCGAACTGTGAGTGTGGCACACGTTGCATTGGTCGGAAAGTGAGCAGAAGTAGCTGGTTTCACCACAACATTCGATTTCTTGTTATCCTTCAGAGCCGACGGATAGAGTTGCGTTATCTCATTATTATGCGTGTGTGTGGTCGTTTCAAGCCCACGTGCCAGCGGCTAAACACTCTTGAGTTTCCGGCATTTGGAACTGCCGGCATGTGGCTTCGTGTTAGCGAGTTTGGTGACGACAGCCGCAATTGCATACGCGTAGAACGCGATGCAAGGCAACACAACTGCAAGCTGGATGCCACACAATTGCCAAAAATCGGTACCAAGCTGGAGCAATGTATAACTGCATCACGGCGGTCAAGTTTGACTGCATGATGGGGCTACAGAAACTTTGCCAGACCTACAAAGAGATCATGATCTTTTGACTGTGCTCACTGGACAAAGCTGGTGGCCATCATGTGACTCTAGCGGCCGGTAAAGCCATATGCTTGTGGTTAAGCACATTTCCTGGTTGTGGTCCGCAGCCGCAGGCGTCCGCCCATTCCTGCGCTGTATGACACGCCCACTGAGCTGACGCGGCGGCTATGTCGCTTCATCAGACTTTTATGGACCGTTACTAGCTTCCTAATGTCCAGATATCGCCGGACGAGGTTTTGAGCGATCATATGTAGACGTGCCAGCGGTACATGGCACGTTGCTGTCCGGTTTCGGCCCATGGCTGTTCATCACGTGCCTCAGAATATACCCGTTTTCTGGCTCCAGCCGTCACCTCTGGGGTTGACCAGTACCTGGAACGGGAAAGGATTCGCCTCGTTCGTCGTGATAGGCGGGATGTACGATCGATCGGTGTTCACAACGTCCAGCACCCTCATCGCCGTCTCTTGCAAACCAACTTCCATGCGTCTCCGGTTCCTTGCGGCTTCGGGCTCACTCCTCGCTCCGGTAATTGTGACGTTCAAGACCCAAACCTCCCAAACGGCCTCTTCGTCTGCTTTTGCGATAAACCAGCCACCTTTCTTGCGCTTCTTCTCCAGGAATTGTACTACAATCGTGCCATGAGCAGGCTTCGAGGCGTGGTACTGCGGTGACAGCGGGGCGCCTGTGGTATCCAGAGCGCGTAACAGCGAGGTGGCGCGCGCGTCAATGGTGCGTTCGATGTCGTCTTCGGCCACGTAGGGCAATGTGGTGTCGAGGACATCGTGTGTGCTCGGCAAGACTGGCGTGAAGAGGCGGTGGAAGAAGATGGTGTGGAGGATGCCTACCATTACTGATCAACAGCCGCTTCAAGGATATCGCGCAGATATGTTGCTACCTTTGACAACGTCTTTGACGTTGGTCCGGTCGGCCGCGATCTCGAGCGTGTACTCTGGCGGGCGGCGGGCGTCCATGGTGGGTGGAGGGATCGTGAGGTCCGAGAATGTCAATTGGAGTGGACGTGTTACCAAGATCGTCGTCGGTGAGAGGTGTGTGAGACAAGAGTCGACATCGCTGTGACTGTTTGTCTCAGCAGGTGACCACTCGAGGTCGGTAAGAGGGGGCGATAAGCGACTGATAAGCTTACGGTGATGCCATCCCAGGAGCCGACACCTCTCGACCTGGTCAGCATGTGGGGTCGGAGAGTAGTAGGGTAAGGGTATTGAACTTCCATCTTTTGTGAATTTAATGTTAGCAGACTTTAACCGTCTTCAAATACATGTAACTAACTCTAGGATTCATCAACAAAAATAAAAGAACGGTGTTTAGAGCGATGCTCCTTTGAACAAGACTGGAAAATCTGGTAGCCTGGTTCTCTGCAATACCACTGCATACTCTCCTCGGTTCCAACTCTCGAGAAATAAAGGACTTCAAGGGACCGCTTCGAACTAGACCGCCACGTAAATCCCGGCCGCAAGAACCTAAGATAAAATTACATTGAAGCATAACACTACCGACAATGTCGAAACACACGTCCTCACCAACTCCCCGCCTCCCCTCCAAAGACGACCTCTCCCTCCTAACCCACCTCTCCTCCCTCCTCCACCTCCTCCACCACCGCAACCACAACCAACACCGCCGCTCCCCCTGGTACCGGCACTTCTCCCTCTTCCGCCGCAACCTCAACGCTCTCCTAGCAGACTACACAACCCTCACCACTCCCCCAACCACGAACCTCGAACGCGCGCGCCTCAAAACCCAGACCCCCGCCCTACACCTGCGAATCTCCCAACGCCTAAAATTCTGGCAAGACGTGCTCGTCACGCGCTGGCAGCGAGCGTTCTCGCAAGTTGTCGCCGATGGAAGGTTCTCGGTTTTGGGGCTTGTGATGCTGGGGGTGCTGGGTGGGGTATGTAAAGTTGTGGGGGTTACGGAGGGGTTGGAGGTTGTGGGGCAGGAGGAGGTTGAGAGGGTGCTTGAGCAGTTTGGAAGGGAGGCTTGGGGAAATGAAGGGACGGGGTTTGGAGAGGTTGTTGGGCGTGGTGGGGAGGATGGTGATGGCGGAGTGGTTGTTGGGAGGGGTGATGAGGGAGAGCCTGTGGCGAGGGGGCCTGATGTTGGGAAGGCGGTGGCGAGGGAGGATGTTGATGATGGAGAGCCTGTTGAGAGAAACGGAGCCAAAGACGATTTCTCCGACAGCGAGGGAGAATCCAAGAAGCAGAAAATTTCACAGCCAGTGCACCAGAGCGAAGACGACGAACCAAAAACCATTCAAAAGGTATCACCGAGCCCACCAGCTGCCAAAGTGGCAAAACCAAAGACTACCAGCACGAAAAAGCGCATCATCGAAACAAAACCAAAGCCGGCCAAGAAGAAGCGCAAGAAGGGAGGCGACGCAATCGACGACCTCTTCAGCGGTTGGTGAAAAGTCTTGTTCCATGCTAGCAATTACGAGGAGGAGTCTACCTACCAAACCTCCCGAAATCTACACGCAAGCCACATCCCATCGTGGTTCTCGTCATTGCCAGCAGCAAATATCATCACCATGCGCCCTCAAGTCTAACATCCGTGTCAACATCAAGCTCTAGTACGTATTGACCAACCCCCGACACGAGATGTAGAAGTCTTTCAGCACATTCTTCGTCTTGCCGTTCCCTCTCAGCACCACGCACTGCTGCAAGAACCGACGTTTCTCCGCATCGCCTACACCCTGCACAACGGGCGGAAAATGCTCGCTCCACAATCCTGCCTCAACCCAGGCCTTCGCCTGTGCTGGCAGAGCAGAGAACAGCGCTTGTAAAGGCTCGGATACCGAGTCCAATTCCGATCTTTGGCCCATTCCAGCAGCCTGGCGGACTAAGCTCTGGGTGAGAGAAGGGCCGAAAGTGTTGACCACTTGCAGCGCTTTCGCGGCAATTCCAGGAGAGACTGGCACGTTGGTGTTTGCTGGGCCTGCGGCTCTGATTAGGGTGGTCCAGAATTGAAGTGAAGAGCGTTTAGGAAGTGGATCTGGAGCTTCGATGGCTTGGAGAGCGAAATCGACGGCCAGGCTGATCTGCTCGGACGCGGAGTCCAAGAAAATATCGGCGTAGCGTGGGAATAGCCTGCTCAAGACATCTATGATATTTTGGCCGACCGCGGGGTCTTCTCTTGGCCGTCCGAGGGCTTGAGCAAACGACAGGACCTGCTGGTAGATTGCATTAACTTCGTTGTCGATGCGCTCGGAGCCGGATCTTGAGTGTTGGGTGATCAAGGTCCACGCAGTCAGGACGACTGATTCGAGGTGTGGAGTCGTGGCCGAGCATTGCTGCAAAAAGCTGACTGTCACTGAGGGAGGGAAGACGAAAGGCCCAGGCACGGTCTCAGTATAGCCGGCTTTGAGTATAGCACACACTGCGTCAATCGCTTCACCGTTGCCGCCTAGCACTTCCAAGACCGAGAAACAACCAGTAATGCGGCTCTGGACGGCTTGTCCTTGCTCGCTGTTCCAGAAATTCGCTTTCTCGGTGTCGGCCACATCCTCGTCATCGTAAAGATTGATGGGTATGTCGTCTGGAACCTGCAAGCACTTTCCAACGTGCGCGAGACACTGCAAAGCCGTGATACCGTTCAGCTGAGCTAGTTCTGCATTGCCACCAGTCTTCAATACTTCAGTAGTGTAAGCCAAATCCTTCTCAATGTTCTCCACCAACGCCATCAGCGGTGCCACTTTCGCGCTCTCTGGTGTCAAGGCTTGGATGATAGCAGCCACTCCGCCAATAACCTTCTCTTTCGTGTACGAGTCGCTCGTCGGGCCATTCAAGAACTGTTGGTATTGCGCCAAGAACCCACTGAGCTCGCCGGTCAAGTTGTGGCGACATGTAGAACAAACTTCAGCGATGGACTTTGCCGAGATGTTCGCAAACGCTGCTGTCTCCAGGGATGCGAACAAGAAGCGCAGAGCATCTGGGAGTGCCTCGGGGTGGCGCTCGATGTACACTCCATAGCTGCCAAGCATGTCGATAGCTGTTCTGCGAGTCTGTGTGGGAATCTTTTGGCCGTTGAAGTCGCCCATCACCTTGAAGAGGTCTGAGTTGAAAAGTGGCGCAAGTAGCTCGTCACTTGTTTGGTCTTCCAGAACGTTGTCTGCAAGCACGTTGAGACAAAGCATCGCGGCCTCGAGAGCACGCCATTCCCTCTCCTGCAGAGCTTCGTGAGCGATTTGCACAAACTGCTGTAGCATGTCATTGGTGAGGAAAAGGTAGATAGAAACGATGAGGTCTGTAGCATCAGTGCGGAAGCTGCGGAAGGCCTCCTTTTCAGCATCCCCCCATGCTTTGGTGATGTTGCCAGGCGGCGTCCAGACTTTCCTCCAGAGAAGCGTTGTGATTTCGGATGTGACACGCTTTGCGCTAGGCAGCCAGTCTGGTGCAACTCCGGACTCGTTTGAGAACAGCTCGTCGTTCACATATTCAATGTACGTGTTCCAGAACTCAATCGTGATCGTCGACATCTCGTCGTCCTCTCCAGGGTAGCCGGGAGACTTCAAGATGGCTGCCAGAAGTGGCAATGTGACTTGTGCCCGTTCACCGTCAGGCTTCTCGACGATGTCCTCAACTACAGCAGTGGCATACGAAACGATGAGCTGCCCGGCAGGAACATAGATGGCGCCTTGCTCGCGCAGAGACTCTTCCAATTGCGGGCCGAAGTGGTTTCGGATGATTGTGGCGATGGCGTCGAGATGATGCCGCTGGAAGAAGCTTGTGTATGACTCTAGGAGATCAATGAAAACGTCGAGAGCATCCATATCCTCATCCTCAATCAGAAGGCACTGAATGGCTGGCTCGAGCAGATCTTGAAGATACTGCAGAGTATCGGGCTTGGTGGGCCAAATCGGCTGTGCGTAATTCGCCCAAGTGAGGAAACATTTCAGCGCTTCACCTCTGAGCTTCGCGGAGTCATCGCCTTGAGCTTGCAAGCCTTGCCTCATCATGGCACTGGCGTTGACCACCTCGGCTTCCAATTGCAAATGAAGCCTTGCCTGGGCCGGTCCATTGTAATCAGACTTGCCAAGCTCATCAGCAAGCGCGGCTGAGAATGTATACAGACCCATCAACTGCGCGGCCGACAGCGCTGGGATCAGCTGGTTGCTTGGAACGTCGATCGTCTGAACCTCGTCCACCGTCAAGGCGTCGCCGTGTCTGAAAGAACAGATTAGGTGGAACAAAGGTCGCTGCCAACGGAACGAAGCGCGTGTGAAAAAGGTGACGAGAGTCGAGCACAGCTTGCGAATGACCATGGGAGACTCGCCCTGGTTGGCGAGTCGGACTAGCCAGTGAATCAGCCTTTGCAGCACAGCTTGCGCATTTTGCTCGTCAAGAGATGCCCTACAATGCCAATAAAGTGTAAGCAGATGGCCCCGACGCACCATATCGAGTCTCAGCTCAGGGTCGGCAGCAGAACTGACCCATCATTGTTGAGTTTGACTGTGAAAGTCAAGGCTCCGAAAAAGCGAATGTTGAGATCGTCGTAGCCCAGCAGAGCGTCGGCGAGTTGCCAGCCATCGTTGGAGCGCTGGAGAGTTTGAAGTTGTTCCTGGATCTGAGTGATGACTTGGGCATTACCAGGCTGATACAGGCGCTTGACGAGCTGGGCAACCTCGTCCACAGACTGTGGTGGCGGAAAAGCAGCGGTGTCCATGATGATCAGGTAGGGTGTTTAGGATGACTGTATTGCCGTCTCGATCATGTCTTTCGCGCCGGGTTTGGATCGGCGGCGATAATAAGGCCGTAGTCTTCTTGGAGATGGCAATATTTATTTCGCAGGGTCGAGGTGGAATTCGCGATGTGACTGCTGTTTCGGGATTGTGCAGGCCGGCCCGAGCTTTGTGAAACGCGTGCAAGCGGGCTTTGGCTTTGGAGACGCGCAAAGTGGCCAGCCAGGTTAGCCAGGGCGGAAGGCACAAGTCACATGTGACATTCAAGGCAATTGGCTAAGGAAGTGACTATGCCAAAACGACATCACGACGGAGAGGCGAGCGGGGATACGCCAACACCCAAGAAGACTCGGCGCACTGCTCTCAACGACGAGATTGTCGATAGCCCAGCCGAAACGCCATCCAAACGAAAGTCCATCTTACGGGGCACGCCGCAGAAAGCGAATGGCACAAGAGATGCTCCAACGCCTACGCCCTTGAAAAAGGTGCTTTTCTCGACGCCGAAAAAGAGTCATGGCGAGGAAGACGACGGATATGACACACCCACCGCTGCCAGAAACGATCGATCAGCCCGTAGAAAGAGCGCCAATGCACTGCGAGCTCCGTTAGTAGACAATAGCGATGTCGACGAAGATGCCACAGATGCGCGCATAGCAGCCGAGATTTTGGACAGCGAGGACGAAGAAGGAGACGACTCGGCCGAGGAAACAATAGGCGTATCGCACGTTCCCAAAGCACCAGATACACCCTCGAAGACAGGGAAACCAAGAGGGAGACCGAAAGGCAAACGGCGTGATAGAACTCCCACACCTCCGCCAGATCTGCCACCACATGAGACATACTTCTTCGAGAATAGAGCCGGCGCCAACAAGACCTCGACGAATGCTCTGCCTTCTCACATCCTGCTGGACCACGACGACTATAGAAATCACATACAAGCCTTCAGCGATCCCCACGAAACAGACATCCGACGATTGAAGCAACTACACCAAAGAGGCTTCGACCAATGGATGTTCGAGCTTGAGCAAGGCTTCAACCTATGCCTGTACGGCTACGGCTCAAAGCGAGATCTAGCAATGAGCTTCGCGGAACACACATACCAACACGCAGACAAAACGCCTAAGATCCTCGTCGTCAACGGCTACACCCCTGGCCTAACAATCCGCGACGTCCTCGCAACAGTAGCAAGCCAGATGCTCCCCAAAACCATCAAACTGCCCGCCCAACCCTCAGCCACCCTCGATCTCATCTTCGAAGGCCTCTCCGAGCGGCCCTCAATCCACCTCACCCTCATCATCCACTCCATTGACCACCCCAACCTCCGCAAATCTCAAGCCCTCCTCGCCCGTCTTGCCTCGAACCCCTCCATCTCGCTCCTCGCCACCTGCGACACTCCCAACTTCGCTCTTCTCTGGGACATCTCGCTCATGCGACAATTCCGCTTCCTCTACCACGACGCCACGACTTTCACGCCCTACGCCGCCGAGCTCGACGTCGTCGAAGAAGTCAACTCCCTTCTCGGCCGCAGCGGCAGACGTCTAGGCGGCAAAGACGGCGTGGGCTACGTGCTCAAATCCCTGCCAGAAAACGCGCGAAATCTCTTCCGCATTCTCGTCGCCGAGCAGCTCGCGCTTGCAGACGTCGAGGGAGGGCACGACGACAACGAAACCCCCGCCGCGACACCAGCATACGACGACATCGACTCAGACGATGTTTTAGGCGCCTCAGACGAAGAAATCGCCCTACACCAGCAAGCCTCGCCTACCCGGCGCATCCGCGGCAAAGGCCGGCCAGCCAAAGCGCGCAAACCGCGTGCGCCGCCCAAACCCATCGCCAGCGCTGTGGCGGTCGAAGGCGTGGAGTACAGGACGCTGTACCACAAAGCCGTGGAGGAGTTTGTGTGCTCTAGCGAGGTCAATTTCAGGACGTTGTTGAAGGAATTCCACGACCATCAGATGGTGGAGTCTCGGAAGGACGCGATGGGGACGGAGAGGCTGAGCGTGCCGTTTAGGAGGGAGGAATTGGAGAGTATGTTGGAGGAGCTTGTTTGATGGATGGATGCGTGGGATTGCGAGCGAATGAGAATACACTCCATCTAGGGTATGAACACCAGATCGTCACGAGTTTCTTGTGCATACATCACACATACCGACTTAGCTCTCTTGCCATCAAGTCTCATGCAAGTTCTCCACTTGCAGATGATTTCTACACCCATACTACGTGGCAATCTTTCAAGCCAAATACCCAGTCACTCAAACAAAACAGTGCACCATAGTTGTCCTACACGCCGCTTACCTAACAAAAGAGACTCAGTTGCTCACGTACACAACCTACAGAACCAACCAAGCACTCCAGTGATGTTCAAAAGACGAAAAATTGATTAATACAGTATTGCTAGAATTGAAGCAACTGAAAAAGCGTCGGAAAGAGGAGGGAAAAGGTATCCAAGATCAAAGAGATAGGTCCAATGAGCATTTGCAAGAGAAACCCCGCATCTGCAACGAAGAAGGGCACAAGACGCCAGCCAGCCAGCCAGAAACATCCTCATCCTCATCTCAAACGAGGCTTGGAACCCGACAGAAATCGCCATTTCCATACTCCTCCGTGCGCTCCACATCCATTGCTCTCCAAGGAAGCTTTTCGCCCAGGTCCTGTGGAAGAAAGGTGAAACTTTAATCCAGAAGACAGACTGGAAGACGCAGCGAGACGCAGGATTTAAAACCTTGATCGAGCGAGAGAGAAGGAAGAAGAGAGGGAGAGAGAGGAGGAAAAAGGAAAAAGCCATCCATTTGAAGGCCCCAACAATATTACTGATTTCCTTTTCATCTTTCCCCTTGAAGCGGAGCCATCTGCATCCTCCTTCTCTTTCCCGTAGGCAAGCCCACGATACCCTCCTCCTCTTCTCCAAAAAGACTACCGTATATGCAAAAGGTAAGAAACGGCTAGTTGTTGCTGGCCGTTAAAGAAAAAACAAAGTACAATGAAAACAGAATGCCAGGCGCACGCGATAGGTCTTTTGTGAATCAAAAACAATAAAAAGGCTTTCTTTTCCTCCAGGGGCCTGGCTGCTATCCAGCAAGATCAAATATTGCCGATCCAGAGTCAGATCGATATCTATTTGGTCTTGCGAGACGGTGAACAGGATGGTTGAGCAGTGAGCTCCAAGATTTGTTGGTTGCGATCTTTCTTCTACTAACTTGCAGGCGTTTTCTTGTCATTCTCGTTTCGTCATTCGGGGTCGCGAGGTAATTTCGTTGACGTGTTGCTCATATTGTCGAATGCTGGTCATGTCGTGATGGGGGCGGGGCGGTTCGTAATCATGCTTGTGGAGTGATTGGGAGGGTGAGTCGTGCGAAGCGTTACGGGATTATGCAAGGGGCGGTCTTCGTCATCATGAGCATGTGGTATTTTTAGTCGGGAGCATCTAGTGCTCAACCGTAATTTCAGGGGCGCTGCTTTGTTGTGAGAGCTCATCGCTGTTGCGGGCCATGTGACCGTTCTGCCTGGTGCGAGGGAAGCCTGCACCGCGCTCGGGCAGAGGTCCGCGAGGCTGGCGTTCGGGGCCAGTGTGTTGGGCGTTACGGCTAAGACTGCGCTCCTCGTAGTTGGTGCTGAAAGAGCGGTTGCTACCAATAGGGGCAGGAGTATCGCGATCCCAGGAAGGGAGGCCACGAAGGCGGCTTGGGCTGCCGCCGAAGCCAGAGCCACCGAGGTTCATGCTTCCAAGGCCATTAATAAGAGAAGAATCGCCACGGTCACCAAGGCCGGCGGAAGGGGTCATAAGAGTCGGTGTTCCCGACTGGTTATCTCTGCCATACTCCTGAAGACGACTGGGGTTGTTTCCAAGAGTTGCGGGGAAGCTCGCCGTTGACGGAACGGGCGATGGAGTGTACGAGCGAAGATCTGCGAAAGACTTCGCAGTGCGGAGGTTGTTGCTGCCAGGTCCGAGCTGGTTCGAGTTGTCCTGGTATCCGCCGAGGTAGCCAGAACCTTGGTGACGAAGACCGCCACCATTGTAGAAGTTGTCGCCACCAGCGCGAACATCACTGAAGTCGGTAGTAGCAGCGCGGTTCAGTCCACGCCTCTGTTCGTTCTGGAGAGCAGCAATTTGCGGCATGGGCGGGCTCACCCGACGAATGCCTTGGGTCTCCTTGAAAACGTGGACCGCGCGCTGGTCGGCCTGGCCCTTGGAGGAGTGACCCAGACCCATATGGTGCGCGAGAGTGTGCACGATGCGGCGCTCGGGTGGTGACAAGGTGGCGGGGAAAACAATCAGATCGCGGCTGGTATCCTCCTTGAACAAGAGCAGACGAGAGTAATGTTGCAGGGCCTGAGGGTCATTGAGATCGACGTCAGGCTCAACCTGTTGCTGTTGCTGCGCTTGCTCGCCACCGTACGGGTTGAAGAAAGGAGCAGCAGGCTTCATGCCACGAGCGGAGACAGGAGATGGTGAGTTGCCCGGAATGCGGGAGTTGAGCGATGACATGGATGCCTGGGTGTGCAGCTGCGACGGAGGCATAGGGCGATGTTGTTCCTCAAGCTGGCCTCTGCGCTCACGCTTTTCGCGCTCAATGCGTTCTCTTTCCGCAGCGGGCAGCATCTTTTTGTATTCCACCCTGAGCTTCCTACCGTTGAGTTCAAAGTGGTTCATGTTGTCGATGACAGTTGCCGTCTCATCCGCGTTGGTGAAGTTGGCGAAAGCCAGGCCGCGGAAGACGCCGTTATCGAAATGATAGTTGAACGCATATGGCAAAGGCAGTCCCATGTCAGTCATAATTGCCACAAGCTGCTCCTTTTTGACGGCGAAAGGAATGTTCTTGATGACGATGGCGGTGGGAATGAGCTCCTCGTCGACCTCAGAATGGTGAGGGTCCTGGCGCATTTGCGGGCCACCACCGAGGCCACCGAGACCCATGAAAGGGTTTCCGGGCATAGGAGGCTGCTGCTGATCAAGCCACGCCTGGTTTTTAGTCAGTAAACAAACGATGAAAATATTGCCTAAAATTGCGAACGTACAGAAGGCAAGCCAGCGCGACCCTTGGACTGAGGGCGCCTTGAACTTCCACCGAGTCCGTTCAAAGTGTTGTTCTGGCCAAATGCGCCGTTGTTCCAGTTGCCTCCGCCCATGTCGTAACCAGTACTACCGTAGCCACCGATAGTAGCATTTCTCATCTGGTAGCCGTTCGGATCGAAGCGCGAGTGGTCTTCAGGAGCATAGAGGTTCGATGGAAGATGGCCGTAGGCACCATCGAATTGCGGCCGCGAAGGCTGGCGGTGGAGCGAGCCATTCCGCTGGGCCTGCGGCGAGCGGTTGGGCAAATTGTCGTAAGGCATGTCGAATTGATAGTTGTTCATGATGCGCCGCAGCAGGTCAAGTAATCTGGCGGATGCAGAGGTTGCGGGCTAGCGCGGACCGTTGTGCGGGTGTCGGGATGGAGACAGCAGCGTTTGCTAGCGGTCGCAGCTGTTCTCGCAGACGGAGGTACAGGCGCGGGCGTGGCGGCGTGGTCTCGTTACGCAAAGCTCGCTGTGGTGCAGACGCAGGACAAAGCAGAAATGCGGGCTGAGCGACACAAGGGGCGGCGGCGGGCGGAGGAGAACTGGCGGTGGGCGGAGAGGGCGGTGGTGCGGGCGGCGAAGAGATCGACTTCTTCTGCCTGTCTGTGGCCGCAGGGAAGAGAGCGCTCGAGCGTCGGCTAGAGCAGGAACATGCACGCGGCTGAAGAGGGAGTGGGAGGGAGGGACGGGGTGGTGGTTGTGGAGGTGGTGGAGGAGGAGGAGGTGTGGTGCGAGAAGAGACAGGGCAGGGAGGGAGAGGTTCAAGGTTGCTGCAGGCTACGATACCGTACAGTGCAGAGCAAAAGCCAGCAGCCATGCGCAGTCCGTGCCCACGAATAAGGAGAAGAGGCATGCTCGCTGTACCCACTCGAGAGCCACCCAGAGCCACCCAGTGACGCCCCAGGCCATGCGCACCGTAGCCCTGCAAGTGCATAGTCTGCTGTGTGTATGTATATCTGTCGCCATCCTGCACGTCAAATATCGCCCAGTCCACCGCTGCTGCTGCCCGATGTGCCACCCCGCTGCACCGGCACATATAGAGAGAGGGAGGAGGCCTGCCAGGCTTGTTCTCCTCCCACCACCTAGGCCACCACCGCCGCCGCCAACACCGCCCGTGCCATGTCCGCACGAGCAACAAGGGGAGGGAGCACGATCTTTCATGGTCCCTGGTGGAGGATGGCTGATCAGCACGGCTGCGTCACTGCACAGGTCACGTCCACGCTTCCATCTTGTTCTGCTGGCAGACACAGACACATACAGGCACACACCAGCCATCAGAGCAGCATCACCAACAACAACAACAACAATAACAACAGCACACACAGCGACCCCCTTCCGGTGCATCCACGAGACCACCCGGGTGGAGTATTGTACGGACGAGGCCACTTCGCCCGTCTCGACGAAATTCTCTGTCTCGAACGATGCAGCTAAACGGAGCAAGCGGCCTGCGTGCAGTGCGAGACAGCGCAAACGCGTCCAGGAATTGGCTGCAGCGAGAGCGGCGCACTATGATGGCATCTGCCTCGCTCGGTGGAGGCGCATTAGCGTTGCGCGCGCGGTAGATTCTGCATGCTGCCCGAGCCTCGGGGGACTCTCCTCTCTTTCTCTCCAACATGGGTCGTGATAGCAAGCAGCCACTTGTCTCAGTCAGCTGGGGTGGGTGTCCAACCGGATCCTCCCCGAAGCCGCCTCGCCTTCGCGATAGAACTAAATGATGTGTGTTGTGCCAAACACTCGGATATGAGATCGATCCTGTTGGAAATCCTTCCTCCAAACACAGGTCTTGCTAGGCCCTAGCAACCGTCACGGCCCGTATATGCCTCAAGCCGAAGCCGTTGCGAACGAGCGCATCTTGTAGAAACCAGACAGCAGCAGAAACATCAGACGATGACAGACACCCATATCAAGGTAGCCAGTCGCGCAACTACGAGACCAACCCTATTTAGTCGTCCGCTCGGCGACAGCAGATTACCCGAAGCGCTCTGTCTGAAACTCATCTTTCGTTTCTGTGCGCATCCGCATGCTGCTACGCGATGGCCTCGCTGCACTGCCCGGCAATCGAGTCTTTCTCCGAGAATGTATATGTGTATGTCTTACCCCTCACATACATAGCAGAAGTAGCATATAGAGAGCCTTCGTTTCTGTGACTCGTTCGATAGTTCGACTCCCAGTAGTAGTGCCCAACGTCGCACGACCTGCAGTGCGCCAGCCTCATTTAAACTTTGTGGCGGAGATGCACCTTCTTGGCCCGCTCCAACTCAACTTAATCCTTTGTCGCAACACGAAGCCTCCAAAGTCTGTTGTCCATCACCCACGTGTCGTATGGAGACGGTGATGGGTTGTTGCGTCGTTGCGATACTGTACTGCTGTACTTCGCCTCTAGTTGCGATGCGTCTGTGTGTTACGAGTACACGGCACAAGCCGGTCAATTGTTGATCAGCAGTCGCGCGTTTGATCATTCACCGATGTATGATTGAGCCTCCGCAAAGCGCCCTCAGTGCTAAGCTTAGCTTCACGCTTCCTGGTCAACGGGATGTGCGAAGAAACAGGGAACAGAGACTTCAGCATGGCGCGACAAGGGGAAGGCCCGCCACGGGAGTGACCCGGCCTGCATGTGAAGACAGTCATGTGACAAAAAGGAGGGCAAAGTGGTGTGAGGGCGAGAGCTTTCTATCGTCGTGATGTTGTGTATTATTATACATGAGTACCTAGCCGCTGGCTTACTTGACCTCGTGTATCTTTTTTCGCACGTATGTGTGTATGCTAAGCCGCATTTCTCCTTTGCTAACCGCGCCAATGGACTGACTCCAGCTCACGTTCGCGAATGCGTGAGCACTATGCTGAAATTGTTGCGAGTTGCGCCTGGGTTGACCTCTTTCTTCGGGAACTTGACTTTCGTCTTCGTCTTTCCTTCGCTTGGCAGGGTGTGTAGCTGCCACAGGTAGTACACTAGCTTTAGGGTCTGCTTGCGCTGGAGCATCACATAGCCCAAGCTGTTCATTATTTCCCTTAGGCGTTCTTCGTCCATGTATCTGGCATTCGTGATACAGGGCGCAGGAAGCACCAAGAACAGGGCTGGGAACACTCCCTGTACTGCGGGTTCTCGATCAATGCGATGTCTTGTATCTAAGAACTGGCAAGTACGCTTGAGCATCTCGCCTCTTCCTGGTGCGTCGGGTACGTAATTTAAAACAAGAGATAAGGAGATCAAGTCGAACTTGTCTGCATTGCTCTTCGGCAGTGGCCGTTCCATGAAGTCTTGCTGTAAGATTCCGTCACCTTGGGAGTTCAAATCAATTCGCTGAACGTCGAAGTGACCTGATCTCGAGCACGCGTTCGATGTTGATAATGCGCCAACCTCAAGTAACCGGAGCTTCGGTTCAGTTTTCGATAACGCTTCTGAGCTTGGCTCGAGCCATTTCATGAGCACTATGCTTGAATCGCCGCCACGGTCGATCGATTGGCCTTGGATGCTGGCTTTCTGGTACGCCTTCAACCCGCCTAATCTTTCGATCTCGGCTTGGATCTCGGCAGCTTCGGTATCATTTCCTTGTGATTTGGCGGTCTCCAGTTTCTTGTTCAGCGTATGGTGAGTGCGGATGAGTTTGCGCGTAGCCTGTGAAGACATGGACGCCTGCGGCTTCGTGACATTAGGAGGTCGGCCGCTTGACAATTTGACATTTCGCTTTCCGGCCATGTTGGAACACTTGAACTTATGCGCCAGGGGAAGATGTTTGGATGGTGCCGGCAAGTTTGAGTGAACGGTAGGAGGTTGGCAGCTGCTTCAATTCTTTCTTTGCTGCATTATGGACTGTGTGTGGATCGACTTGGTATACAAGGATTGGTCATAACACCTCGTTCACATATAAAACATAAAGTGAAGTGGCCCACACGAAAGTAAATGCCCGCAAGCCTTAGTTGACGATTTATTTCAGCATCCGTGCGCTTATCGATAGCCGACACAGCTCGCTCCGTCATCACGAACGCCCTTGGCGTGGCACAGGAAGTGTAGCTTACAACTCCAACACTACCACCTCATATCCTCCTACTACATCCGTACATCTGCAAAGATGGTGAGTATCTCTTCGTCCATTCATGATACCATACTAACACTTACACCAGTCTTACTACTTCAATCAAGACGACGCCAACATGTACCAGAGGGCCATGCAGCAGAGGGCTGGCGGCAGGCCTCGTCGCTTCGACGAGTACTACCGCTGCTATCCTGTCGCTATGATGCCCGGTCCTGAGCGCGAACAGGCCAACCATGGTGGCAAGCTCTTCCTGCCCGCCTCGGCCCTCGACAAGCTCACGCAGCTTCACATCACATACCCTATGCTGTTCGAGGTCATCAACGGCGCAAAGGGCAAAAGCACACATGCGGGTGTCTTGGAGTTCACCGCAGAAGAAGGAAGGTGTTACCTACCATTCTGGGTACGTTGGCACGATACCGTATACCGTAATGCACAGACAAGCTGACAATGTCCCTCCAGATGATGCAAACCCTCCTCCTCGAGCCTGGCGACCTGCTTCAGGTAAAATCCACAGACCTTCCACCTGGCCAATTCATCAAGCTCCAACCTCAAGACACCAACTTCCTCGACATCTCAGATCCTAAAGCAGTCCTCGAAACCGCGTTCCGCAACTTCTCATGTCTGACGCAAGGCGACATCTTCACTTTCCTCTACAACGAAACTACATACGAGATTGCCGTGCTAGAAGTGAAGCCACAAGGAGAGAAGAAGGCTGTCAGTGTACAAGAGACGGATATCGAGGTCGACTTCGCACCTCCAGTCGGCTACGTGGAACCTTCGCGAGCCGCAGCCAGCGGCACAAGTACACCTCGAAGCATCGGCGCAACTATGGCAGGTAAGGGCGGCACTATGCATACGGAGGGCTCCATGGCACAAGCGATCAACTACGCCGCTATTGCTCCTACATCCGACGCCGCGGCTGTCGGCCACGCGAAGGCCTCCTCAAACTTCTCTGGTGGTGGTCAACGCCTCGTGGCTAAGAAGGGTGCTAAGGGCGGCTCGGCGACACCGGCCTCGACTCCTGGGACGTCAACACCCGTGACCGGGCAAGGTGTCAGCATGCCGATGAACGCTTTACCAAGGACTGTGAAGAACCGCAACGGACCCCAGCCTCTTCGCTTGCCACCCGGAAAACTCTTCTTCGGCTACGAGATCAAGCCTCTGAAGAACAAGGACGGTCAGGCTGAGGCTGATGCCGAGCAGAAGCAGCACTTCCAAGGCGAGGGCCAGAGCTTGAGAAAGAAGAAGTGAGTTGCTCATGCTTGTTTGAGCGTTTCTGATATTATTGCTATGCATGGCGAGGCGTTGGGGTACAGAAGACGCGAGCTTCTCTCGCGGCTGGGGCTTTTGTTCGGTTTTCGTAAGTACAGATCGTGTATCCAGTTCAAACTGGTCAGATATACATGAAAATCAAAATCAGAATCGACGAGAAGACATAATTTACACTGACATGTGATGCACACAAAAACAGCTGTCCAGATTCGGATCGTAAAACTTTGTAGCCAAGTGTGTTCAGGTTGCATACTCAATAGATGCACTGATACGATCTCACGCTGCGTGGAAGCCATTGAGCTCTTTGTTGTGAGCGAGCTACGTTCGTCCATCGATTCAACTTTCGAGCAGAAACTTGTTGCTGCATTCGGCGTATATACTTCCTCTGTTCGTCCAGGCACCGAAGCGCATATCAGCTACGCCCGAGCATACCAATCATTCGGCCAGGACGTTCATCCACAGCCACTGATCGCCAAAACTCAACTCAACCCTTCAAACCGCGACACAAGCCCCCTCTAAGATCCAGGACTCCATTCGAAGAGAATACCAAAGTTAAAGAGAAAAATACACCATCAATCACCATGCAACTCCCAACCATAGCCCTTCTCTTCGCAGCCCTCGTATCCCTTTCCCTCGCCGCCCAATCCAACGAAACCATCTGCAGCGCCAAATCCTAGCGCACCGGCTCTCTGGCCGCCGCCTCTATCCGCGCCCTCTGCGCGAAAACCAACCTCGTCGTCAACAACGCCTTTGCCATGGAGGGCGAGTACGCTGGCCCCAACACCGTCGGCACGCACGCTTTCGTCGCTGTCAAGAACCACTGTCCGTATGGCAGTGATTGGATTCTGCAAAAGTATTGTCTGACTCAGTTTTACGAGAAGTGTGCGTGGGGGGACAAGTATGGGCATGGAGTGAGGAGTTATGGGAAGGGGGCATGTCAGGAGTTTAATTTGCAGGCGAGATAGATTTTCTTTTTGGTCGTCGGTCGCGTTCTTTGGAATGATGAATGGGGATAGAGGGTGGGAGGGTACTCAGGCGGAGTGGGAGGTGGGTTGTTTGAGCTTTGCTTTGGATCTTGTTCTGTAGATATCACACTTTATGTTGGCTCTGTTGTTCAAGTCTGCATGTGATAAGAGTTCTTTTTTGATGAAGAAGCCGTGCAATCTGCATTCTCTCTCACAAGATCTGTATGGATGAGCGTCAATCCCTGAAGATATGAGGTGGTATACGATCCCACCACGACCGCCACCATGGAAACAAGTCTCCTGCATAGACACACTGATGCTCGACAAGACGTGCCAGCGCTCACCATTGTATTGAAACTTCCCTTCGTCGTTGCCAAGCAAACCTTTGACTTTCAATGAAGATGATCGGGTGAGCAACATGCTACAAGCATAGTTTGAGAACATGCACATCTTTCACATTGATATCTGCAATACAACCATCCACCCGGGGTATCTCTCTCTCTCTCTCTCTCGCTCTCTCTCTCTCTCTCTCTCTCTCTCTCTTTCATTCTCTCTCAATTCTCAAACCCAGTGTCCGCAACAACAACAGCCGCAACGTAATGACCATCATACTGATATTCGCAAGAAATGCCTGCCCGCCGATCTATGCTTCGCTTCAACAATCCACAAGCAGGAAACACTAGAACGCAATTACCAAAGCCCCGTCGTGTCCCGCACGCAAGGCTGACAGAACGGAGTCTATGATCATGGTTGCTCATCCCATCACTCCAGAAAATCAAGGCAAATGTAAAGGAGACAGAAAAAGTCCATATACTTCTGCTCACTCATCTGACACCGCGAGCGCTCACGACATGCGTGCGCGCTTGTCCGGCGTGACGTACTCGTCACCCGCCGGCGACGTCGCTCCGCTGCTCACGCTCTCAACCCTGCCTCCGCCGTCCATAACCGGCTCGGGCTGAAGCATACTGCTATCGGCCTCGTCTCCGGCGCTCTGATATGTGTTGTTTGCGGAAGCCGGGTTGGCAGTCGCGCCAAAGTCCCAATCAATCTGGCCGTCGTCGTTGTCGAAGTTGAAGTTCAGGTCGTTCTCGTTATCGAAGTTAATGAAACTGTTAGGATCAAAATCGGCGGGAGCGCCTGTGGGATCAAAGAAGCCGCCACCTTCGTTGGCGTCGGCGACGCCAGGGATGGTGCCTGTGGGGCTGAGAGGCTGTAGTCTGCGGCTGAGTTCGTGGACTTTGCTGTCTTGGCTCTTTTGCAGGTTGGTGAGGATTTCGAGCTGTTTTTGCGTTTCTTTGAATTGGTTCATGTCGGGCATAGCAGGTGGGGTTGGAGAGACTAAGGCGTTGTTGTTGGAGCCGCCTTGGGAATTGGAGATCATGGCGAGCATGTCGTCGCGCTGTTGTGGTGTGAGGGGTGAGTTGCCGTTGGCGGTCTGGTAATGATCAAGTGCGGAGTTGAAGTCGAACGATGGCGCAGCCGTGTTCGGTTCAGTCGCAATCGTAGCATTGACACCGTTAATCAAATTCATCATTTGATCAGAGTCAGGCACAGCTTGTAGCATATCCGGTGTTGGTGCATCGGTCTTCACCTGGGGACTTGTCGAAGAGGTATGTGTAGGAGGTTGTGCGCTTGCCGGCCGCGCGCTTGGAGTTCTTGTATTTCTGTCGCCATTGATAGGACTTGCAGATTTACTCGTTGGACTGGGTGCAGTTTGAGCCATTCCAGCCAGGTTTTGGAATTGCGGTACGGGCGCCACATTTGGAGCCGGCAGCAGCAGTTGCGGGCGCTTAAACCTTTGCATTGTGTTGTTGCTCTCTGGGGCTTCGGTGAAGTCTTCGACAACGCTGCCAGTTTGCTGGCTACCTTGCTGGGCCATGTTGCTGAACATGTTGACGAAGTTTTGGCCAGCCTGGCCTTCCATGGAGCGGTTATAGAATGTTGCCAGGAATGTCAGGATCGCATTGATCGAATTCTCATGCCGGTCGTGAAGCGCTTGGAAGGCTGTGGCTTGTCGGTAGAAGGTATCGTTTTGTTGTTTGAGTTGGGTGATCATATCCGAGATGTACTTCTGGTGCTGCTGAAGCTTTTGCAGCTCGCGTCGCACAGCTGATATCTCATTTCTCGGCAGAGGTGCAAGATCTGACCCAGCACCAGTAATACCAAGCTCACCGGGAGGTCTGTTTTCCGGCACAGGAGAAAATGATCGCTCATCATCGCTGTCATCGGCTTTGACGGTGCCATCCCGTTTTCGCTTTGCGCCAGATTTGCTTGCAGGCTTCTGGATAAGCCACAGCAGATCTGGACGATTGCGTCGGAAGTAGGGATGTGAGTACATGCTTGGAGGCTTCACGCCTTTTCGAGCCTTCTCGGATTGCCGTAGTGATCCATCTGTGATGTTGACTGTCTTGTGGAAGCCGTACATGTTGAGCTGCCGAACAAATGAAGCGTAGTTGTTGTGCTTGAAAAGCTCCGGAATGAGCGTGCGAGCGAATTCGTCTTCATCAAGCACGATAAATGACCGTCCGTCATCTGACCAGCGAATCAGAGTAGTGTGTCCACTGTCAAGAAAGCTATCTTAGGTGTCAGTATAGTTCTTCGAAAATATATCTCCTCGCGAAACGTACCTGCTCAGCTTCTGCACAAATGGTGGGATCTGCTTTCGCTTTCCCTGAGCATCCCTCTTCGCCAAAGCCACCTTCTTCTCCAGCTCCTGCTCGTTCTCGTCGTCATTCTGCCCGCTCATGTTGTTATATCCTCCATTCCACTGATCCTGCTGCTGTGTGACTTGCTGCGCAAGCTGGTGATTCCGCGCTCGCCTGACCAGATCCGTAGAAGGCGCGACTGGCGCAAGATTACTGCCGTATGCTGGTGCCTGCGAAGCGTTTAAACCCGCCGCGAAGGCATTGGGATCATTCAGCGAAGGGTCCTGCAAGGACTGATCCATTGGGTATTGTGAAAAATCAAAGCTGCCAAAGTCGTTGTTTTGTGGTAGTTGAGTGTAGTCGAAGGCGGACTGCGCGCCAGGCTGCTGCATCATGGGCGAGGCACCAGGCGCGGCTCGTTTCCTGTTGGAAGGATTGCGCTGCATCCTCGGGCACTGCTGGTGCTAGCGACGCGGGAGCAGACGGGTGTTGAGTGGAGGTTGGTATGACGTTCGATCAGGTCTTGAGGATGCGGTCGCGAGTGGCAGTCCTTGTAGCAAAGAGTCCAGGCGAAAAAGGGCGAAGAGTCAGAGGGCGTCAGGGCAATGCTCGCTGGCGCAGGCTGCGCTGTCCGTTTGGTCAGGTCGAGGATGGAAGTGGCAGGCGGGCCATGCGCTGGCAGTATCCGAGAATTCTAGCACACGCTCACAGTGCCATGGTGGAGCGGTGGGAGGTGGGAGGTGGCGGTGGTGGATGTGCGTGGGTGTTGCGCTGGCGGCGGCGGTGGTGGTGATTCTTCTTCTTCTTCGTGATCTTCTTTCCTTGCGGGTGGAGCTCCGAATGCTGGCTGCGCTGGTCGCGATATGGGAAGATGCGTCGGCGATCGGCGTCAAGGTCTGTGTGTTTCACGACCGTGCTCCGACTCACGTGGCAGATGGATGGAATACAGACTATTGCTACAAGACCCAGTCACAACTACGTTGCTTGAGAGAAGACTCACGCAGCTACGCGAGCTCTCATTCACCGCCCGCGCCGTGTGCTGCCGCCGTCGACTCTGAGAGCAGCTCACTTTTGCGCCCGCCAAGCCTACATCATTTCTGGGGTGACTGATTCCACTTTGCGCAGACGTCAGCCCTGCCGCCTAGCCACAATCACAGGCACACTCGAGCCACCGTGCCGCCCGAGACAGCCGACGGGTGGGTCACTTCACTTCCACGTTGATGGCATGATGACCGTCAATGAGGTGAAGGGAATATCGCTAGCCAACATGCTGGTATCGCTCGCCATATGCACAAACCAGTCACTTTCTACCATTGAGAAAGCACAAGTCACTCACAGCTTTCTCTCTGCGCGGCATGTTATTAATATCTGCTCTCGACTCTGAAGGCGAAGCTTCTTACTATTGAGAAAGCACAATTCACATACTATACCTCTCCGCGCACTGCGCTACCATCACTATCTTCCGAATTGAGAAGGCGACATTGCTTGCCACCGAGAAAGTACAAGGGGCATACTGCATCTCTCCGCGCAACATGCTGATATCATCTGCTCTCGACGCAAAAGGCGACTTTACTTGCCATTGAGAAAGCACAGCCTGCATACTCCTCTCCGCAAAATGCGCTGATATCATTTGCCCTTGACTCAAAAGGTGACCCTGTTTGCCATTGAGCGATGGTGGAAGAAACATTGAACACCTCGACAGTAGATGTGCTTGTACTATAAGATATGTATGCTGAAGCAGCCATTCCTGCCAATGAGAGAGCACAATTCTTTCGGTGGAACCTCGGCGGCCAGTGTGCTAATGTCATATACTGTAGACACAAAGATCTTCCCTTTCACCTATGAGACACTATAGACTGTCTGAGTCCCATTGTATACGATCAAGGTCATAAACACAATTCCAACAACAGTGGGCAAGTAAAATCATGTTTTGATGGCTATAAACAGGCTGACTGAGTCCAGAATTGCCTGTTTACTGCCGCTGCTGCCACCACCCGTTCCTGTATGTCGCGCATTGCATTTCACGCTCAAGTACATACTTTTGAGTGTAGAGTGACTAGCAGTCATTTCTGAATTATAGCCTGGGAAAGCCTCACTTGGGTGGCTGGAAGTCTTTCTTCCTCTGCGGAACGAGAGTTGCAATGTCAGTACGGAATCTCAGACATCAGCATGGACCAATTTCTTTCACTTACCGCGTCTCTCTTAGCCTTCTTCTCCTTGAGCTCACGCTCCGAGCGCGCCATCGAAAATTCCTGCTCTCCCTCGACGGCACCTCCCCTGTTCGGGACAGGAGGGTTGGCACCAGCGCTAGCAGGCTGCTGCGAGGGAAGCGTAGGAGGATATCCCTCCGTGAAAGCGGGCAGCTGCTGTTGCTGCTGCTGGTAGTGGTAGCCGCCCATGCCCGGGCCTGGGGGGCCCACAAAGGGAGGAAGTGCGCCGTACAGGGGCCTGTACGGCGGGAAGGAAGGTGCTCCCGGCGAAGGCATGCCCATCTGGGAGCCTGTGACCTGGGAAGAACCTGTCGAAGGAGGGAACATCGTCGCGACAGGAGCGCCAGGGGGATAGCGAGAGGTCCAAGCAGGATCAGGAGGAGAGTGTGCCGACGATAAGCCCTGCTGTCCCATCCGTGGCGGCTGTGACTGGAGTGCCTGGAACGACGGCGGGCGAACGGGCGATCCGGTGCCAAGAGGAAAGGCATTGGCCTTGGACTTGGGACCTCCGGAAGCAGGATGACCCTTCTTCTTCGGCGGTGCAGTCTTCTTCGCTGATCCCGGCGCAGGAGACGAAGTGCCCTGAATAGGCGTAGCGGGAGCGCGAGGAGGAGCACCGCTAGGAGGAGGAGGCCTGGCCACCCTCTCCGGGTCGAAAATGCCCGTCTCCTTGAGGGCACGACGAGTCTCGACACGAAGTTTGGTGATACGCTCCTGGATGGCTTTCACAGTCGGCTTCTGCGGGTATCTGTCGGCGATGATCTTGTACTCGCTGCTGTAGATGTCGCGGCCGAAGCCGAAGATCAAGAGGTCGCGATCTGCGGCGGCGTCCCATTTCATCCTCCTGTCTCTGGGCCTGGCATTGTCGGGGTTGATGAAGCCGCCATCGGGGCGGGAGTCGATATTTGGCTGGTCCTGCAACTCGGCGTAGTCATCTGAGCGATGTCAGCTATCTGCAGAATGCTGGAGTACTGGTTTGCGAATCACTTACCTTTCGGGGCTTTCGCAGGGGTACGGCCAGCGATCTTTGGCTTCTTCTTGGGCCTCCGCGCGTTGCGAGTGTCGCTGATCTCCGTGTCATGCGGGATGTTGGACGGATTGTCCTTCGGCAGCTGATGCTCTGACCAGGTATTCTGCTCCGGAGAGTCAGAACGGCCAGAGACAGCGTCGTCGTTGTCGCTGGCGTGGTCGCTCATGGTGGTAAATTCTATGCTGTTGTATGTGAAGGTGGAGGTGGAGAGACGTGAAGCTATATACCCATACAGCAAGAGGGGCAAAGAAAGAGAGGGAGAGAAAGGGAGGCGCGGAGTTGGTTGGTCTTAGAGGAAGAAGAAGGAGAGGTAAGGAGGGGCTCTTATGGCCTCTTTCCAGGCTGGTGCCGTCGGCACGGACTTTCTTCATGTGACTCTTGCCCGTGAAGTGAAAGCATCCGCTCGCGCGGCTGTGCACGGTTTTTAGCGACTGGTGAAGGTGGAGTTGCACAAGCTGATTCAGCACGGTTGGGAGTGAGGTTGAGACTGGCACATGGGCTCTACGATGTGGCGGTTGAGTTATGTTGGATCTGGTGGCTTTGGTATCAGTGGTATCCGAAGGGCGATAAAGTCACTGGAAAGATACAGCCTGCATGTGCTTGGTTGTCAAAACAAGCTACTGTCACAGGCACGCGGCATTACGCACGAGGTGCGCCATTGAGATGCTACAAAGGCGAGCCACCATAGCGGAAGAAGTTCTGCGGAGAGAATACACGATCGTACCAGTCACTTTCGTCGCAGAATCCGGTGAAAGTGCAACCAGACACCGGTCTTTGAAAGAGTGCAGTGAAAGCCTTGACGCAGATCCATCCGGCGGAAGCTTTGATGCACAGACTCTACAAGGCGCAGCTTCAATCACTGCTCATGCTGCTGTGTAACTCAGATATTTGGATCGTGGAGGCCTACGAACGCATGAAAACGACCGTGGTCGATGATTCGTGGATGAGTTGAACATCATGTGTATGAGGGAATCATCTTTTCTACATCCATAAACTTGCATCAAGCACGAAGTACGTGGCTTGCTATCACAAAATATTCAAGGTAGTACAGCTAGCTGGTTGCTAAAGGAAGAAGTCTGAGAAGATGCAAGAATAGCAGTGATACCAGCAGATATCAAGTACGGAGATCTCCGCGATGTTCGAGAAAAGGTGACGAGCGCGTAAAGAGTGAAAGCGAGAGCACCCAATGATAAAGGAAGAGTCGAAGCTTTCGGATCTGTTCTGTAAGGTTGAAATGTGCCTGTGCATTCAGCAGCCAGCGTTGAGGCACTTAGGATCTTGCTTCATGATACACAATGGTATTGGAATCTTCTGTGTTCAAACACGTTCAAC
Organism: Graphiopsis chlorocephala; assembly: GCA_022828445.1. Taxonomy (NCBI): domain Eukaryota; kingdom Fungi; phylum Ascomycota; class Dothideomycetes; order Cladosporiales; family Cladosporiaceae; genus Graphiopsis; species Graphiopsis chlorocephala. The sequence continues at coordinate 1,912,719 of JAIZZJ010000008.1, read as the reverse complement.
TCTACCATTTTAAGGTTTGAGAAGAGCAATCAATCGTCGTAGGCAGAAATCACAAGCCTTCCAAATGGCCTTTCATTGTTGCCTTCCCATGCTTGCGGGCTTCGCGTCTAGCATCAACCCGTTGAGTCAGAGTTACATATATGTTGTCGATGTGTCGTCGATGGTACTTTGGCGGACGCGGCGGAAGCTGTGCTTGCCTGTATAGCTCGGACTTTGTCACAACACCTTGATCTCCCTCTGGCAATGTTTCCTGATTGTCAGCACCTAAATCAGAGGGACGGCGATACAGATCTCCAAGGTCGCCAGGTTTGACGTGTTTGAAGTTGTAGTACTTTTGCCGGGTGCTCTTGTCTCGTTTGCCAGCTTGAGAGGTAGAACGAAGATCCTAGAAAGTGTGGTTGTAGTCTCCTCGTCCGCATAGTTCTATCGAATGGGCACTTGCTCGAGAGATGAAGGATTCTTCACAATCCTGGTCCAGTTGTGGATGATTGCTTTGAACGTGCGTTCCTATCAACGCAGCTTCGATGTGCGAGGCATCACACGGATTGTTCGGCTGGTTGCAAATATCTGCACATATCACCACAAAGTCGTTATCATCGCCATGTGTGAGGATCTTCAAGGCGGCATCGGCATCCTCCAAGGTAGGATGTTGGCCAGCGATCGCGGCGTCGTTTCGACCAGTAGGCTCCACCCAGGGGATTCTCCCAGATCTGATGCGACGAAGCCAATCTTGGGTCTACGTTAATTTACGACAACACAGCTAGAGATCGACCGTGCACAGATTAGCCGACGTGAGGTTAAATAGTACTAAAAATCGTCTGCAATCATAGGATAAATTGACGAGCTACGGGAAGATATATCAAGGCTCACCAGGATGTTGGCTCGTAGACCTGCAGGATTCGTTCTACCGAAACGGGTATTTGAGTGGCGAGCAGCTTGTCGGCCCGGCGAGCTCGGATCTCAATTCAATCCTTTAGACTCGATCCATTCCACGCGCATGCCGGACGATAGCGGGGTAAGGCGGACCATGCTGGATAATGAAGAAAGATGTGGATCGGGGTGTGTTCATCATTGTCGTCTTGGAACGGTGTATCAGAAGGCAATGGCTAAGGCAACGATGACTTCGGCATCAAAGAAGCACTCTCGAAAATAGAATTAGCAGATACACATAGATACACTTGCGGTAGCTTTCCATGTACCACAAGTCAGCTAGACAATGCCCAGAAAGCAACGCATCGGCATTCTGCTTTCGTCTTGAGCCGAGGCCGTCCAGAACCCTGAAAGGATGGTAGTGGGGCCAGAAAAGTTGTCTGGGAGGCAGGCGATTTGGATTATGACACGACGAAAGCAAATCGCTAGAGACCAAGAGCCGCAAGGGCGCGCGCCGTGTACATGTCTTGCTCATTGATCACTCGTTGACTCACCTTCTTCCTTAGACTCTCTCTCTTCCTCAGTATATACCTCACCTCTTCCTTTCCCTTGCAACACCCTCTTATAGATCAAGGCCAATCCATCGATATCTACACAACGAGCCCCAGACTCGTTCCCGATATCGCCTGCTTCCCTCACAACCACCACCACCACTACAATGTCCTCCACCAACGGCACCAATGGCACTTCCGCCGCCCCCTCGCAGTCCTCCTTCGCCGTCAAGGCTGGTCTCGCCCAGATGTTGAAGGGTGGCGTGATCATGGACGTCGTCAACGCTGAGCAGGCCAAGATCGCAGAAGAGGCCGGTGCCTGCGCCGTCATGGCCCTCGAGCGCGTGCCCGCCGACATTCGCGCCCAGGGCGGTGTCGCTCGCATGTCCGACCCGGCCATGATCAAGGAGATCATGAACACAGTCACCATCCCCGTCATGGCCAAGGCCCGCATCGGCCACATCGTCGAGTGCCAGATCCTCCAGGCCATTGGCGTCGACTACATCGACGAGAGCGAGGTCCTCACCCCCGCCGACCCCGTCAACCACGTCGAGAAGAACAACTTCGACACGCCCTTCGTCTGCGGCTGTCGCAACCTCGGCGAGGCCCTCCGCCGCATCAGCGAGGGCGCCGCCATGATCCGCACCAAGGGCGAGGCCGGCACCGGCGATGTCATCGAGGCCATCCGCCACATGCAGACCGTCAACGCCGAGATTGCACGCGCCTCCTCCGCCTCCGATAACGACCTCCGCCAGATGGCGCGCGAGCTCGAGTGCGACTACGCCCTGCTTAAAGAGACCGCTCGCAAGGGTCGCCTGCCCGTCGTCAACTTCGCCGCCGGCGGTGTCGCTACTCCCGCTGATGCTGCGCTCATGATGCAGATGGGCTGTGACGGCGTCTTCGTCGGCTCCGGCATCTTCAAGTCTGGCAACCCAGCCAAGCGCGCCAAGGCCATTGTCCAGGCCGTCACACACTACAAGGACCCCAAGGTCATCGCGGAGGTCAGCATCGGTCTCGGCGAGGCCATTGTCGGTATCAACTGCGGTGAGATGCGCGACACCGAGAAGCTGGCTACAAGAGGATGGTAGAGGGAAACACACGATATGGATTGGTATGAGACGAATGCTTTTCTATCCGGCATAGCTTTGGGCGCTGGGAATATGCGGAACAAAAAATGGGAGCTTTATGGGTTCTTCACGGTTGATAAATGAGCGTAAATGCAAGATGTACGAATTCGATATGGGACATGAGTGTTGGTGCCAAGTCCTCTGCAGCTACATTGCCATTTCGACCGCTTGACTACTACAAAGGATGTAAATGCTAATTTTGCGCAAGAGGTCCTCCATCCATATGCAATGTCACTTGGGCGGCCCTGAAACAGCTCTGCTATAACAAACGCGCCAGTCATCTTGGCATCTGTTGAGAGCTCGCCCGACCACAGCCGTCCGTGGCACGTTGGAGAGTATATATTTTGCATGGGCAGCCATATATATATAACACGTAAGGTACAGCACCACCGGTGTCCAGAACAAGCAGATACGGCAGCACTTTAGTAAGAATCCAGGCAGCCGGAATCCTGTTGACGTCGGAACGTTACACTGCAGCACACACTAGGGCCACTATGGATCGTAATGCGAGAACTATTGATTCATGCTTGGTCGTCTGTCTGTATTTCGATTTTGAGAATGGCATGCCAGTGTTTAGACGGTGAATTTGGTCTTGTTCTCCTCGCCGGCTTCCTTCGCTGCGGCCTTGACCTTCTCCTCGCCAGCTTCCTCGAAGATGTCATTGCCCCAGCGGGCCGGGAAGTTGAAGCGCTTATGCCGCTCGAGATCATTGAGCCTCTTGAGCTGATCAGAAGGTAGCTCCTTGACCCTGAGGTTGGATGCGATTCGAGAAGGCGTAACACTCTTTGGCAGTACAACTGTGCCACGCTGAACACCCCAGCTACCGAGCACGACACCAGGATCCATGTCGAGTGCCTTTGCGACTTCGTGAACGACAGCATCGTCGACTGTGCGAGGCTCTCCGGTCTGGTTGTTGCCGAGTGGCGAGTAGGCTTCGACAAGGATGTTCTTGTCTGTGCAGAACTTCAGCAGATCAGGCTGCTGCAGGTATGGGTGGGCTTCGATCTGGTTGACGGCGGGCACGACATCGGTTTTTGAGAGGAGGTCTTCCAGCTTGCGGATGTTGAAGTTGGAGACGCCGATGGCTTTCACTTTGCCAGTGGACAACAGCTTCTCCATGGCCTTGTAGGTCACGGCTGAGTCGATGTCCTCGAGGCGGAAGACGCCATCGGAGTCTAGAGGGAAGAACTTGTCGCCTGCTGCGAAAGCACTGCGGTTCATGTTAGCTTCATAAACCGGGCAGGAAGAAGAGTTGCGATTAAACCTACACTGGCCAGTGCATGAGGTAAAGATCCACGTAGTCTGTCCCAAGGTCGGCCAGGGTCTTGTCGAGAGCAGATTCAACATCTTCGGGGTTGTGCTTGGTGTTCCAGAGCTTGCCGGTGATGAAGATCTCCTTGCGGTCGACACCAGACTTCTTGATGCCCGCACCGACCTCCGTCTCGTTACGGTAGATCGCGGCGCAGTCGATGTGGCGATAACCTTGCTTGAGCGCTTCGGCGACCGCATTCTCGACTTCCTTGGGCGCTGCCTGCCATGTGCCGAAGCCAACGGCAGGGATCTTGGCTCCTGTGTTGAGGGTGAAGTGTGAGGGAAGCATAGTGAGAGATGGTTGCAGGTCTGGTAGTGCTTGATGGTGGTGATGATGATGGAGGCAGTATCATATGGTAATACATATAAAAGCTGGTCCTACGATACTGCTCCACTAACATCAAGGCTCATCCATCGAGGTGGATATCCAATGATCGGCTTCGAGAGTCAACGACGCGGAAAGCCCCAGGCTCACGTGTATCCGGGCGGGAAACATAGCGGAAAACGTGGAAACGCGCGAATTGGACAGGGTCGGTCTATGGAAGCAGCCGAGCCTTGAACCGAATATCCGACTTCTGGAGTCGTGTGGAGCTGGCGGAGTATGTCGGGTTGCTAGCCGGGCCAGAGTCGCTATCCTCCGATGTATGGATGTGAGTTTTGAACGCTCTTTCTACCACGTGGCACGTAACGTGCTTCGAACGGTCTTCAATCGATGCTGTGGCTTGCTCTTCGTACATTACGGTTCTTTGAACGAGGAGGGGCTTACATGCATGGATCATTGGGGTTTTCGGAGACATCTAGGGCGTACATCGATCGTAATTTCGACACGACAACATAGGGTACCTGCAGCTTATGGCAAGAGCATCCAGAAGACAATGTGTGGTAAATCTTAGACAGTTGACGTACAAGATTTGAGGGAACTGATGGACAACACTCTTGATCAGAAAATCTCTCGCGGGTATATCTAAACATCTGAAGCTGTCCAAATGTGCATAAGTTTGTATCAAAACTGCAACTTGCATTCTGCATCCAAATTCATCATTTCCTGCTCGATCTTGTCATCCAAACTACCGTGGACAAGACTCCCAACTCTCATGCTACATCTTAGCGACAACCCTCTGTGCAGTTGTTAAAAGTGCAAATTCATGAAACCGCTCGAGCAGAATCCAGTCTTGCTTGTTGCACAATGCGTTATTGCCGGCCCTTGAGCCGTTGTCCGCTATTGCCAGCCATCTCGAATACTCGAACGCGTTCCAAACAATCCCTTGTTCCCAAACACACCAAAACAACTCGGAGCGGCTGCAAAAATTGAAGAGATTACGCGGCCGCGCGTTATATGAGTTCTATGTTCTACTTGCTTCCGCCAAGCTAACCCTCAATCGCTGCGGCGATGATGCTTTGGCACTCTCCTACGACTTCGTCCAGAGCTTGTCTCGAGTTTACAGGAACAACATCAATCTCGTCATATCCAGCTACCTCGAGAAGATCAACCTGTGTATCCACCATTGCAGGAGCCATATAATGCCCTTGTCGCTCGGTCAGCCTGGACTTCAGTTCTTCACGGCTGTCCGTTTCAAGCATGATGAAGACTGTCCTGACACCAGCAAGCTCCTGAAGCGCGCGCAGCTCTTGTCGGTATACGTTCCTCAGAGCTGAGCAAGTGACCAGTACTGCTGGGGCCCCAGTAGTCCGCAGCCGGTCCATGACTGCTCCACGGATGTGTGCCAGCCAACTCAGTCGGTCAGCGTCTGTCAGGGGAATATGATTACCCATTTTCTGACGGGCTACTTTTGAGTGCATATCGTCACCCTCAATCATTGGCAAGCTTAGTGCATCTGACAATGCACGAGCGACTGTTGACTTTCCCGAGCCGCAAGGACCGCCAACGACAATGACAGCTGGCTCGGCCTGCGGTGCCTCCAGCCAAGACCATCTCTTTTCAAGCTGGGAAACAATTTTATCAACAATCTCCGATCCGATGACTCCGGCGTTCTGCAGAGATGGTGAGAATCCTTGGGCGCGCGAAGTAGCGTGCGCAAGCGAGCGCCGTGGCTTGTTGTTGTCATACTTGCTGGCAAAGAAGTCTAACAGCTTGATAGGCGGGTTCTTCACAGGATCGGCTTCAGAGGCTCGCAGTCGGCGAATCCATTCCTGTTGTGGCACAGTCTCGAACTGCAGCCCAGCTTCTTTGAGAAGAGGCAACAGGTCTCTGGTCCAATGGAAGTTCTTATTGTTGACAATGTTCATCACGCCACTCTCTGCTGATGAACAAGCGATCTCTGAGCAAGCCTTCGCAACGGTGTCCACTGGCAGCCAGTATGGAGTCTCGTCCAGTTCTGGGAGGGCGCCGATGGTCTTCGCTGTCTGGAGCATGAGCGGGATCGCTTCCGTGGCATTCCACACGCCGTGCTGTGTGTCTCCGATAATCTGCCCGACTCGCAAGACGCGAGCTTTGAGACCAGTCTGCTGGGAGGCTCGGTCGCACAGATGTTCAGTCACCAGCTTCGATTGAGCATAACCCATACCCTGTGCATAGCTCAACGAGGCCGGCAGAGCCTCAGCGACCACATTACTTGGCGTGGCAGCTGTCGTAGAGACCGAGGAGCAGAAGTTGAATGAAGCTGGCTCTGGTCGCTTCGCAGCCAAGCAGAGGTCCATCAAGTTCTTAGCTCCTGCAATGCAGTCTCTCTCGAAGCTTTCAAGGCCTTTGTTGAAGTTTACGGACCATGCAAGGTGGATCAGGTGTGTAATGGAGCCGCTGACCTCATCATAGTCGCTCTGCTCAAGTCCTATATTCGCTTCGCCAAAGTTGGAAGGCAAGGCCACGATTTTCGATCTAGCGGAAAGGGAAAGTCTGTGATAAGCTAGCCTCTCTCTCAGAGAGTCGCGTACTCGAGATCGCGCAGAGGCTTTGCTCGGTGCGCGCACGAGGCAGTAGACCTTGTGCACCGACGACTGAGACACAAGATTTGCGACTACGTGGGCACCAAGTGACCCAGTGACGCCAGTTACAACCTGCTGCTGTTAGCTTTGGTCACCATCAAAAGATTGAGCTTACTCACAATGTGCTTTCCATTTGCTGGGTTCTCCACAGGTACATGTTGAGGGAAGTCGGCATACTTCTCAATCATAGTGGAGATCTGCTCCTCGACGCTGACTACCTGTCTTTCCGGGGCGCCGGACTGCAGACGAATGATCTCATCGGTCATTTTGCCGAGTGTAGGGAAGTCGAAAACGAAATTGCGGCCGAGCTTCTCGCCGTCCACCTTCAGATGTTGGAGGATGAAGCTACGGACCTGGATGGCTTGCAGAGAGTCGACACCGAGGCTGAACAGGTCTGTGTCCTCGTCCAGTGTAGCGCCCTGCTTCAGCGACACACGCTTTTTCATGTCCTTCTGCAAGAACTGGAGAAGTTCATTCCTTGCCATGACCAGGGTGCCGGATTGCTTGTCTACATAAGCTGCGTCGATATGCTTGGAGAAGTCTCGGTAGAATGCGGCGCGAATGACTGTGCCCTTGTCGGTGCGACGATAGTCAATGTCTTTTGCCAGGACCTTGACCATCTCTTTTGACAGTTGAGAGTAAGCCGGCACGCTACCGTTCATCTCCTCGATTTTTGGCATGACAGCATCGATGATCTCGCTATCTGACAGAGTTGATGTCTCGGCAGGGATGATGAAAGCACCAAGTCGTGGCTTGCCGGCACCGAAAACTACGGCTTCTGCGACATTGTGATTTTGGCGGATGACGCCTTCGACCAGCAGCGGGTTTGCCTTCTCACCGTTCTCCAGAGCAATGGTGTCATCCAGACGAGCGTAGTACTTCCAGGCATCGGGAATGGTTGGGTGCGGCTCGAAGAGATCTTTCGTTGCGTACGAGCCATCGTCTCTGTTGGTGGCAACCTTCGATCCCCAGCCCTCGTTGACACAAGCTTCGTAGAGGTTGGGGCCTCTGAGCTCCATACTCAGGTAAGGCTTGAGATGGGGAGGTACTCGCATCCAATCCCAGCCCTTGTCTTCTCTGTGGTTGCGGAACGAGGTCATCAACTGTCCGACTTCAGTGGCACCATAGTGTCCAACGAGATTGACCCCGCTGTCTACCAGACGGTCACCAATGGGTTTAGGACAAGCGGAACCTCCGAACATAACAATGTCCAGACGACTCAACAGCTTGAGGCCTTCCTCAGTCTCGCTCAAGAGTTTCAAAGCATATGGCACGCCATACAAGATGCGAATCTCCGAGTGCTCTTTCAAAGTCGCAAGCAGGTGCTTGCTCGCAAGTGGCAACCTTGCATTGTAGATGTATATCTTCTGTCGCGAGTGGATTGCTCTGAACAAGCAGCAGATGCCATGGTTGTGGTATAAAGGAAGGGTGATGTGGCCGACGAGGCCAAAGTTCTGAGAGTAGGTGTAAAGCGCCGCACGGTGGGTCTGGTAAATCGGCTTTGGAAGACCGGTCGAGCCGCTCGAGTGGATGATGAAGCAGACGTTATTTGCCTCACGGTCTGGATCCAGTAGCGCTGGCTTCAAGACGCCGGATGACCTTTGTGACGATGATGCCGCGAACGTTGTACCGGCCTTCACAGTCGGTAATCTTGTCGAGATGGTTGCGACGCTTCGGGCGAACGTATCCTGGTATATGAGAGCAGTCGCGCTTGTACTTGATAGCAGAGACTCGTATGCTTCGTCCGTTATTCTTGTTGAGAGCAGCAGAGCGGAGTGGCCCAGTCTGGAGATGGCGAGGAACGCGACCAAGTAGTCAAGATCGGAATTGCCGAGCAGGCCAACGACTTGCACTGCATCATCGGAGCTAACTCTTTGCGGAACTATGTTTAAGTAATGGACTGCTGCTCTCTCAACAAGAATGTCTAATTGCTTGGGTGTCCAGTCGACATAGTCGGTTCCCTCTTGTGGGTAAGCAACGATTGGTCTGTCGTTGCCGCTTTGCTGCGCTCGTAGGCTGATGAGCTCGTTGATCGTTGAAGGGATGCGGTGTTCGATGTCATCCGTGGGACTTTCAGCGAACTCGATCGTCTCAACTGCGACGTCTTTCGTCTTGGGAAGATCGACGGAAATGAGTTGTGGTAGTAAGGTCGCCATTGTTGTTGTATGTGGTACTGCAACAGGATCAAGACGATTCGATCTTGCATATAAGTGTCGAGTCGGTTATTGATCGATGCGCGATGTAAGTGCCGGCGGAACGATATGATCTTGGCTACATGTACATGCCCTAGTTGTGCGCGTGTTTATCCGCGCGAATCCGCCAGCGGATGCCGGTAGCGGTCGTGATACATCAGCCGGATATCAACTTCAACGGTCTACCGCTTTTCCACGGCGATCCCATTGGTCGACAACTCTCTCCGGCATCTTTCAGCACAGCATAGGGCTTGTTTGGCTTGAATCTAGTCACTGTGCTTAGGCGACTTCCCCGACTTCTCCGCACAGTGTGGAGGATGAGTCCGGGGTGACACCACTGAGCTCTGATCAATATATAGCAGAGCACCTCGTGGTGCCATACCGCCAATTTGCTTCATCATCTTGTCATCAGCGGTCCGACACATAGCCCTCGCTCAGCACCAATAACATAGGACACCCGCTTGGTACTCACCATGGCGCTACAAACCACCGACAAAGCATCGACACACTCGATGGAAAAGGACCTCGAGAAGGTTGACTATATCGAAGTCAACCACAACAAGTATGCGAACATCGGTCTTACCGCTGAGGAGACCGACTTTTACGAGAACTACCCTGAAGATGCCAGGAAGAAGATGATTCGAAAGATCGACGTCCGTCTTGTTCCCGTCTTGGCGCTGCTATACCTCATGGTGAGTCAAACGAGAGTGCTTAGTGTTACTTTGAAGAAATGACTGACGTGTGTTATCCTTCCGCTTAGGCTCACATCGACAGAGCCAACATTGGCAACGCAAAGATCGAAGGCATGGTTGAGGACTTGGGCATGAATGGCATACAATACAACATTGCCCTCTCGCTATTCTTCATCCCATACATCCTCCTCGAAGGTATGATACGATGCTTCAGACATCAGGATCGAGGTCGAACACTAGCTGACCGGATATTACTCCCACAGTCCCGTGCAACCTTCTCCTGAAGAAATTCAAGCGACCCTCGACGTACATCGGCATTCTTGTTGTGTCATGGGGAATCGTGATGACCTTCACCGGCATCGTAAAGAACTTTACCGGCCTGGTCATCTGCCGCATCATGCTGGGTGTTGCTGAAGCTGGGTTCTTCCCGGGTGCGGTTTATCTGATCACAAGGTGAGTTTGGTATGCTTCTCCATGGTTGACTCCATCATTGACGAGCCAAATACAGATGGTACGGACAACGCCAAGTACAGACTCGCTTGGCTCTATTCTACTGCGCCTCCGCTCTCTCTGGCGCATTCTCTGGCCTCCTCGCCTTCGGTATTGCCAAGATGGACGGTATTGGTGGTCGTCCCGGCTGGGCATGGATATTCCTTCTGGAGGGCATCGTAACCGTTATCATCGGCGCGGCATGCTTCTTCATCATGCCGGATACTCCTGCTCTCTCGGGAAGATGGCTTACTCCTGAGGAGATGAACTACTTCGCAATCCAGCAAATTATCAAGGATGGTGGCAGATTGACTTCCGAGAAGGGCGACAAGTTCAAATGGTCTTACCTGATCGATCTGGTCACCGACTACAAGGTATACCTTCAGGCCTGGATTCTCTTCACAGCATCCGTCTGCGCGTACGGTCTCAAGTTCACAATGCCGTCCATCACCAAGTCGATGGGTTACTCCTCCGCTCAGGCTCAGCTTCTCACCATCCCGCCCTACGTAGCTGGCGCCATCTCCGCCGTAACTCTCTCCAAACTCGCCGACAAGTTCAACTGGCGTATGCCTTTCATCCTCGGACCTATGACTTCCGTCCTTGTCGGTTTCTGCATCCTGCTCCCTCTCGCCAGCAACATCGAGAACAGAGTAGCAGCCTGCTACATCGGCGTCATGCTCATCTGCATCGGTCAATACCCAACCAACCCCGCCGGTTCCGCCTGGATCTCAAGCAACCTCGCGGGCGATTCGAAGCGTGCCATGGGTATCGCTCTCAACATCTGCCTCGGCAACAGCGGTGGCATTCTAGGCTCGTACATGTTCTTGGATTCCGAGAAAGAGAAGGGGTACCCGACTGGTTTCGCCATCGGTCTTGTGTTTGCGGCTATTACTCTGGTGAGCACGGTCGTGCTTGAACTTTCTTACAAGAGGATCAACAATCAGAGAGATGCTATGGATGAGGATGAGGTTAGGGCGAAGTACAGCGAGGAGCAGCTTGCGAGGATGGGAGACAAGTCTCCGTTCTTTAGGTACAAGTTGTAGGGTATGACATACGACAGTTATGAAACGAGACGGAGATCATAGGGATCGAAAAGGAGGGAAGAGAACGGTAGCCTTTACATGGATAACATACTACCCAAGTACATGTTTCCTGTGATTTGTTTCAAAGTCGCAGTCCACTTAAACTTGTGTGTTCAATTTGTTGCGTTAGTACATTGCGTTCGATTCAGATTTATTGTTTGTGATGTCTGGTGCCGAGACCTTCAAGTCATCGACACTGAAACATTGTCGTTGATGGCTCATATCATCCGATCGATCACATACAATCACAAACAAGCTAGGAGCCTATAACGAGTCAAAATACTATGGTCTACGATTTAACGCGAACGAGTTCTTAACCCAAACCCTAAGCTTGTGATCATGTCTTAGGGTTACTTAGCGATAGCGATGATCTCGGTGTAGCGATCGCTGCTGCCACCATCAAATAAGTTACAACGCAGTTGCACGACGAGATGCCAAATACAAGCGTCTGATAAAGACCTCCGAGGTGTAGGCTCAGGATCACGTAGGACCTCGCGATCGTACGGATATGAACATGTCCGACAATGCTACGAATAAAATATCACGCATAGGCAGATTTCGGGGTATATCTCAGACGTGTGGGCGATTCCACCTGCAGTCGATTCATCCAGCCCTCTTGTTGCAATAGGCCAAGGGGTGTGCAAGTCCGTGATACCTCCATGTACCAACAAGCGCGCCGTCTACCATCATCGTTCTTCTACGGAGATCCCCAGTGGTGCGATTCTTACATCACAAGATGCCAGCCATGACGAGAATCGCCTTCACTGTGGATGAGAAGGTCGCTGTACGCAAGCAGCATGCTCAGAATCCAGAGCTCTCACAAAAGGCGCTCTGCAAGTGGTTCGAAGACTCATTCAGCAAGCCCATCCGGCAAGGAACTGTCAATGAGGTTCTGAGTACTCGGTACAGCCATCTTGACCAGCAAATTACTCCGTCGCAAGCAGCGAGCAAGAAGCAACGCCTGCAGGCATACCCTGCGCTTGAAACAGCGCTCTCGCAGTGGCTGCTTGCGCAGAGGGCTACACCTGTCGTCAGTGGTGAGGTTCTCAAGGCGAAGGCGCGCTTCTTTTGGCACCAAATACCGCAATACCAAGGCCAGCAGGAACCCTCTTTCAGCGACGGTTGGCTCGCCAGATTCAAACATAGACGCGGCCTCAGCCTCAAGCCGCTTCCGAAGTCAAACGCCCGCGCCGCCCCTCAGCCCTCGGCTCTCGATCATGAAATCTTCTCCGCTTTTGCCGCCGCACCTCTGCCTTTTCCACGCTTGTGCGGAAACCCGACCTCTTGCAGCCGACCACTCCACTACGTAGCGTCGAATCATCACGTCTACCATGTCTAATAATCAAGACGGTCACTCCGAGAACAGCTTACCAGCCTCCAAACGTCGACGAGTTACGCGAGCATGTGACAACTGCAAGTCTCGCAAACGCCGCTGCAATGGCGAGAAGCCATGTGCATACTGTACGGAACACCGAGCTCTCTGCACCTATGACGCGCCTTACACTCGAGGCAAGTCAGACAACGTGACAGTACCTGTGTCGAGAGACGCACACCAAAGTCCGCGCGGCTTGTCTCAGTGGCCTCATCTTGCTAGACATTCGGTGACATCTGGCAATTCCCAGAATCAGGACGTATCGAGAAGCTCACATAGCAGCTCTGCATGGCCACGCAGCTCCCTCATACGACCAGCAGCTGCTGTCGCAGAGGATGATGAGCGTACAGGGGCGCAAAGCAGTAGGGCGAGATCACCCATCGGAGGCGAAGGAGCTGCGCCCCAAGGCCAGTATTTAGGACCTACATCACCATTCTCGGTAGGTCGCCCATTTCTTCCATCGGCAGATCGAGTTGTTCCTTGCCTTGTGTTTGCTGTATCTCGTTCGCCCAATGTATTACACATGTGGCGTGGAATATTGCGCAGAGGCGACACAAGACGGTTTCCGAAAGGTTGAGACTGCAATGCACCAATGATTACCTAATTCATACCGTCGAAATTACGCCAGACCCATCAATATTTCATGAAGAATTATCTCACTGACACGAAACAGTTCATACGTCGAGCTTCAAGACGCTTCGGGAACCTCAATGCGATCACCACAGCATCCACATCGGAAGAGCCGAAATCGGGCGTATCAATCTTCAGCATGGGAGATCGGCAACTTCCAGATGTTGACATAAATCCTTCACTCCCAGATGAAGCTGAAGGCAACATCTTCGTCAGCAGGTACTTTGACTTCGCTATGGCCACTTATCGCTTTCTGCATCAACCCACTGTCATTGAATGGCACAAACGTTTGCACGAAGACAAAAGAAACGGCACTAGCATTCTGCCGCCTATACAGAAAGCCATCCTTCTGATTGTTTTTGCGACTGGTACTCTCTACAATGTAGACGACACCCACACAGTACTGCCAGATACCGATGCCCCAGAAGGCCTTCGGCTGTCTGGCGAAAAGTACTTCCAGGCCGCACAGAGAATAATTGCAAACGAGACAGGATCTGTTCAGCTAGAGTCGGTTCAAGCAAGACTTGCGTCAACATTGTACCTGCTCAATACCTCCCGGCTCAATCAAGCTTGGTACCTGTTTGGCACAACTACCCAACTGATCACAGCGCTCGGTCTTCACAGGAAGACTTCGCATCTTCAAAGAGACTACGTGCTTTCGGAATGCCGGAAGCGGTCATTCTGGGCTGCTTTCACGCTTGACGGCTATCTGAGCGTCATGCTCGGGCGTCCACCTTTCATTCATGACGAGTTCGCCGACCAAGAATACCCGCAACCGCTGAATGACCAGGACATCACCGCGACCACCATCAACAGGCAATCCAAAGGCATTGATTGCCTGATCACCGCCTCCATCCTTCACGCGAAACTGGCTCGCAACGTGAGGCAAGCTTCCAAGGACCAGTATCTACTGCATCAGTTCAGCGAAGAAAAGCAGATACGCACCGCCGCGCATTTGAACGATGAGATCGCCAAATGGCAAGACGAACTTCCCATCTTTCTCTCTGGTGCGATCAATCCGGCCAGTCTGATTCCGGTCTTCCGTCGGCAGGTCACCGTTCTAAGAATGGGATGCGCACATGCGATCATGCTGGTGAACCGACCGCTCATCTTAAGCCGGCACGCTCCTCCTACTGCTATCCAGCCCCACGTAGAGGAGTGTCTCTCTGCTGCGAAACAAGTGCTTGAGCTGGTGCTTGACTTTGTTGCTGACAACCACATGTTCCAAGGATTCTGGAAGACACAGGTAAGATATTATGTCTTTTTAGCCATGCCATATTGCTGACTAGATGCCCAGTACGTTGCCTTTAACGCCCTCTCGATAGTGTATGTCTGGATAATCCAACGCAAAATCGGCCGATTGGCCAACGTCGTCTCACAGTATGAAGAAGCGGAATTGTTCAACATCGCAGAAGCGGTTCAGTCACACCTTGCAACGGCTACAGAGAGCAATGCGCCCAATCTCAGATACAGTATCATCTTAGGAGAACTCCAGCGAGAAGCAAGAAGAGTTGTCGCTCCATCCTCGCAGACGAACTCCAGCGGCGATCCGGGGACTTCGAGCTCTTCTGGTCCGCACACTGACCCGGCTTCCACGACCGAACAACCGATATCGTTGGGATCTGACTGGGATATGGGTAGTATGGACTTCCCGCTAGATCCGAATTTGTGGATGCAACTGGATTCGTTCCCGTTCAGTGAGTCAACTTAGTGATACACGTATATGACAAAGGCAGGCTGCTGACAAAAGAGTAGCCAACAATCATTTCCATCAGGATAATTACAGCTTCTCTACCAGCCCAAACCTGGGTGCGACCATGTGAGGGAGAACTGCCACCGAGCTCGAACTCACATTTTACCTCGAGTGTACACATGCCCTCTGATCACTGCACGGCTGCGTAGGTACTCGGCATGTGTCAACTGTCGCGAGTAGTCAAGAGCGAATGAGTGCTACAGGAAAGGCAATTCATTTGTAGCAATATGGAAAAAATGAATAGTAGCACTACCACGACGTGCAAACCCATGGCACGGTCTAGCTTCTACTTGGAACACAGATAACACGACACATCATCCCATTCAGCCTTGCGGTCGACTTCGTATACAGAAAGCGCATGCTCACCTTGTATAACCACGCACAACGAAACAAACACATCCCGTCAGTTGCCGGAACCACCCAGCACGCCATCTCCGCACGTATCATTTTCACCAGCTTGAGTGCTCCGCCTCGCCCCTTCTCATCTCCCAACAGTGCCAGCATTCTTTTGCAAAGCTCTCCACTTGAGGGTCAAGTTGGCAATCTCGGTCATATCCACCCACACTCCCAACGGGTTGAGCTTGGCCAGCAACTCCATGATATTGTCGTTCTTCTCGGCACAAAGTTTTCGAACTTCCGGAACCAGACCACCGAATGCTGCTTTCTGCTGGTGTCACAGCAAAGCTCTCTGTCTTGGTCGCTGCTCGTAGTCTCCTGAAGTCTCTCTCTGCAGCACTTCAGAAATACCCTCAACCTTCACCACGACGTCCGATCGCAGAAAAATGAGAGGCCACATGATCTCGGCCAAGTCAGCATCACTCGCCTGGGAGTCCTCGAAAGTGACTTTGATCGTCAACTTTTCTATTTTGCTGGTGCCGATCAGAGCCAGACAAACAGCGGTAATCACATCGCGAGCATGAATCGCGCATGTAACCGGAGGTTCCCTGTCATACAGTGGGCGCCGAGGCGTCACGAGCCCAACATCGACAGTAAGGTGCTTCAAGCCTCGCGTTATGGGCGGCCTGAGTAAGCTCCGTTTCAATGGCGGCGGGCAG
Source organism: Graphiopsis chlorocephala (assembly GCA_022828445.1). NCBI lineage: Eukaryota > Fungi > Ascomycota > Dothideomycetes > Cladosporiales > Cladosporiaceae > Graphiopsis > Graphiopsis chlorocephala. The sequence goes on along the minus strand of JAIZZJ010000008.1, from coordinate 1,896,652 downwards.
CTCATGAGGGTGATCCATCGATGGTAGGAGTATTTGGCCCCAGAACGCACGACTCTTACACCAATGCCCGCATTCGCGGAAAGGCGAGGACCCTTCCAAGTGTACCCCATCACGACATTGAATTTGTTCTTGTTGTACAGGATCGGCCTTGCTTCCGAGTAGATTTGCTTCGATGTGCGTAGCACTGCGGTATGCAATTTGCACTCGTCTCGGTCGTCAATCAACCAGCCCTTTGCGTCCCGAGCGCGGGCGTCGACCAGCAGAGCCTCGTAGACGTTGATGCGAAGCTATGGTGGCAGTTCCATGAAGCGCGAGAGCTTTCTGGTCTGTTCCATATTGCGGAGATGAGCAGCCAAGATCTCTCTCTCGTTCACTGCGGCACCAGTGTGGTCTTCGATGGAGACGTGCCGTTCTCCTAGGGAACCACTGTCGTAGTCGAGCAGCAGCTTGCGTGCTTGACATTGTGGCATTTTGAGGGGATGGCGTGTGTAGAGTGGTGTTTGTGAGTCGCTATGGATGTTGTTGATCGCTGGGAGAAGCTAATGAGGGTGCAGGAAGATTGGTGTTTCTGATTGACGTGCCGCGGCAGGTGTTCTATGCATGAAGCACAGGAACTCCTTTTGCGTGGAAATATCACCAACAATTCACACCCTGGTTGGCGTGGGAGCCAATCCTAGCTTTTTAAACATAAAAATTTCACTTCTATACAAGATATGGTATCTCATATAAGCTCCTGGATAGAGCTTCACTGATCGGACACAATTTGGCACATCAAGGAATGGTGTCAGACGTATCGTATCTGCTTCCAACGAACTCGCGGCCCTGTGGGCTGTTCCCATTTCTCGGGCAAGCACCTTGTATGACGGACAACAGTTGTGGTTTGTGCAAGAGGCCTGTGGCGACTGTTTGACAGTACTTGTTTGCGCCTGGCTTTGTCGGCCTCCTCGTCTGATCGTGGCAACTACTGCACGCTCCGCCGTGCCTGCCTCCGGGCAAACTTGATCGTTTCTGTATAGATGCTGCTACAGCTTTTGATATCTGCCCAGTGACTTAATTCAAAGGTCCCGTTACTTGCATATTGATATTGTCGCAGTTACTTGATTGTTTACTTTGCATGTCAAAGTGGCAGGACGTTTCTTCGCTGGTATATGGACACTCGCAGTCCGACTTGCCCGCAACATTCACTTATGCGATGAAATAAGGGGAACGTGCACCGCATCCTGATAAGGCACACGCGACATATATGCACTTCCGTCATCGTCTCCCGTGCCTCCATACAACCACATTGTCCCGCCTCTGCTACCCACATGATTCGACGCAACGCATCGTCTAGCTAGAGAAGACAAGTGCCCGGCGACCCACAGACGAGACAGGATCTTGGAACACAATTATTACACTATCAGCGATCTCTGGCACCCTTGCCATGGCGCCAATCTATCCCGGATCCGAGTTCGCTATCTCGTTGAGTGTCCACAAAGAAAAGACTTCGCTGCCGACGATCCGCGTAGAGACAGCCTTGGACGGTCTACCGCATTTCTCGAGCGATTACCCACGAGGACGAGTCTGGCAGTCCGCCGTCTGGCCCGAGGAATTACGAGAAGTCCGGCACGTCTCCGTCACCATCGACTTAGGCCCCCAATGCGCATGCCGAGACCGCATCGCCATGAACCACACCCTCGCCGGCCTCATCAACTGCCTCGACGCCGCGAGCAAAGTCGAGTCTCTGCGCATCCAGCTCTTGGACGCTCACCACTTCACCGTCCCAGAGCTCCTCGAAATCATTCAGCCAGCCACGATTCTAGTGCGATGCCGTTGGGAGGTTGCCACCAAAATCGTCGACGTCTCGGCGGAGCTGGTCGACGCTGCTTTGCAAGCTGGAAGGTCACACAATCGCAGCGACGATACGATTGAAGAGTTTTACAGCAGAGTCAGGATTGCGGCTCGTGCGGCTGGGAGACTGCATCTGGCTGGACTGCATGCGCAGATTGAGAAGTTGAATTGTGATATGGCGGAGATTATGGCGGAGGTGGGATTCGTTGGACCTGGGCTGAGGGAGAAGGTGGAGGTCGCGATTGGGAAGGTGGATGTTGTGCTGGCATGTCACATGGAAGGACTTTGAGATGTCGCGGCGGGGCTTTGGGCTCAGTGTGGTAGAGTGGAGGACGGGCTTTTCGCATTGGAGACGGAAGGTATTGTTGACTGTGGTGATGGATCAATAGACTTCAGATTGATGGAAAGGACTTTTATGCTTCCAAGCTTGGAACTACTGCGCTAAAATTCAACACATATTCGGTTCAAGATGATCCACGACGCATACGCAAGGCATCTACTTCAGCTTCTGGCCCTTCTTCGCCTGAGCGATCCATTCCTGGATTCTCTCGACGCCATACCTGGGAATGCCCTGGTACCTCTGCTCGTTGTACGTCTCGTTGAGCTCCCGGACGATAGTCTCGAGCCTACCGACAGTAACCCTCTTAGCAATGCGCACATCATCTCTCTGCATCAAAGCCTCCGCCTGGCCCATAAGCTCCATACGCTTCTCCCTGATCTGCGCGCCATCCTTTTTCTCAGCCTTGCACAATCTGCAGTCGCAGTCGAATCCCCATGTCTTCTTGAGGTTGGCAGCTCTGTCCTTAAGATCGATCGACTCGGAGTAGCAGTGGAAGATCTCCTCGCCGGCTTTGATGGGGCGAGTGGCGCGGAAGACCATCAGATCGCCGACGCTGTCCTTCTTTGCGTTCGGGATGCAGGAGTGGTTAATGTAGGCTGAGCGCACCCACAGACCAGTGCTTGCTTTCCTGCCGTCTTGCTTGCCAGTGGCGAAGGTCTCGCCTGGTCCGAAGGCGTTGCGGGAGACGATGTCGTGGATTTGGAAGGCGTCGATGACTGGGCTTCCGTCTTTGATGAGGAGCTGCTTGCCGAGACCCTCGTGGTCGCCGAACAAGCTCGTTGCCTTTTCGATTTGTGAAGGGTTGGCTGCGAGTTTTGCTACAATGGTCTTCGTCAAGCCGACAGGCTGGACTCTGGTTTGTCCATCACGAGCGTCCACTGTTAGAGCGGTCCAGCCATCCGCTTCATGACTCCACACAATGCACAGAGCCTTCTCACAGAGGATGATGGAGCCGGCATCGATGTCCTTCGTCGCGAACAGGCCAAAGCCGTGGCCCTTGCTCTCCTTCCTCTCGGTGTTGCCATCGTAATCAGCCGCATCAGCACGCGGACGAAGCTTCGATAATCCCGATCTGATTTTGTTGAAGTCGTACTCTCCCGTCTTCTGCTCGTGCAGACGGGCGGCAAGCTTGTCCAAGTTGGTTGCTGCGTCCTTATCGTTAGGCGCAAGGTTCTTCTGCTTCTCGAAAAGCTCCTTGGCTTCCTGCCACTGGCCGAGGTTGTAGGCAGCACAGGCTGCGCGGAAGTAAGCCTTGCTGTCGAGATCTTTGTGTCGCGCATCGTCGATATTGGTTACCGCAGCAATGCCATCTGTCTTCGCCTCGTCCATGCGGTTGAGCTGCAGGTTGACGTGAGCACGGTTGCGGTGGATGTCGCGAGCCAGCTTATCGTCAGCCGCACCCCCCTTGGTGAGAGTGGCAAGTCCCTCGGTGTATTTGGCGTGGGCTTCGAGTAGCTCCTTGCGCTTGAGTGCTGCATTGCCATCTTCCTTGCATTTAGTAGCGCGCTCGACAGCAGAAGCACCTTCGCTAGAAGAAACCTCCTCGTTGTGGATGACGATGTCAGAAGGGTGATCAATTCGAAGTGTAGGCTCGTTCTCGTCACTCAGAGTGAAGTACGGCTCCTTGATCGTGAACGCTGTGATCGAGTCGAGCAGGTCCTCTCCGCCTCTTGACTTGTGCACAACGACCTCCAAACGCTCAGCATCATCTGAGCCTTCTTCCTCAACCATAGTCCAAGTGTGAGCCTTTTGCTCCACCACTGCTTCTTTTCGTCTGACAGCAAGTTTTCGTCCCTTGTGGTGCGTCTCCATCTTCAGCTCGCTGAGCTTCATAGGAGTCAGCTCCTCGAGAGAAGCAGTAGAAGGTAGGTAAGGCTTCTCAATTGGGATCACTGTGATGCCTTCGGACTTCTCGCCTCCGCCGCCACCACCCATCAGGTCCATGTCGTTGGTCAAGTTCAGCATGGTGATGTGCTGGTGCAGAACCTGCTTGTCGGCAGGCTCCCGCGCCTGGCCGACTGATTGCTTGCATTTTTGGCGGCGGTTCTTGATCCTGGTCTGGATTCGCTCAGCTTCTTTCGGGCTGATGTGAATTGTGCCGGGTGCTTCGGTTTGAGACATCTTGAAAGTTTCCACTCTTTTTATTTTGATCTTCTGAATTTATCCCCCGTCACAGATCTTATATGGCGGAAATGATTCCCTCGTGTGCAATTCACTGCAGTATTGCTGCTCTGGCAGTCCCAAGATCCGTTGTGACGAGGGTTGACTGCAGCGTGCTGAGGCAGAAAATTTGGCGATTCAAAAAGCACAGCGAACGAGACTTTGCGCGGCTTATCAGTTACGAGATACAGCGAACATGAGATTGACTGAGACGCAACACAGATCACAGTGGACCAGTCGAACGATCGTATGCTAGAGCTAATTACAAGAGGTCAGAATGAAAATTGTACATGTTTATAAACAGCTAACATAGTCAGATCTTCAGCAGCATTTGATCAAGCTAATTTGAAGTGACATCATGCTCGAAGCATTATTGGCCGAGCGCTGACGGGGAGTGACTGCATGATCTTCAACTTCAGTATCGAAACTTCACATACTTTCGGCTGCACAAGTTTGCGTATCTCAGCGGCCAATATGGCAGTTCCAAACTGCACCGTGAGCCTTCAGTCGAGATTGATATTTAGGCTCAACAAATTTAAGCTCAACAAGAGCGCAGTAAACTGCCTCTGTTCCTCAGCTTACCCCAAGTAGAACTAGATTGTTATATATAGCGTTGAGCCGCGCAATGGTGTATCTTTTGCAAGCCTAACGTCAAAGAGCTCTCGATCTTGTTGCTATACAGGCTGCAGCAAGTCGGGCATCCCCAACCATGTTTGGAGAGTCACTTGAAGCATCCACAATCAATTTACACATGGGCCGCGGGGCTCCCAATGCTTGGGCTGCTATTTCTCTTGGAAGCGTTTCTTGACGATTCGCTTTCCACAATCGTCTCTTGGTAAAGTTTCCCACGATAGCCGGTATCCGTTCCTGCCGATTCAGGCCGCGTCATCGTCCGCACCTGCAGCATTCAGACTGCACCTGCAGGCAAAACAATGTTGACAATTCTTGGACACAGGACCACTTGACTTGGTCAATGGCGTCGCGTCATTGACACTAACGAGTAAGCAGGAATGATATGTAGGTAGGGCTGAGCCCATTTCTGGGCATGTTCGTTGTTCAGTCAGCCTTGTTCAGCCCTGTTCAGCCCTGCCGGACCCTGTAAGTCTACCACACGTCCTAATCGCATCCATTGGCTTGTTTCACTCGCAATGTGCGATCAAGAGACACTCAAACATATCGAGCAGCTATGCTGTGTCAAGTACTCAGTCTCTGCCATCTATGCTCGCGAGAGCGAGCAGTCGCCCGGCGAAATTGCCGACTCACTTTACAAAAGCCACCTTCTGACTTCCAGCACGCGCGGTCCGAAGAGGGACTTGATGAAGATAACGCAGCATGAACTAGATTTTGCGCGAAAGTGCGGTCGATTTGAAGGAACCGAGCCAAGCGACCTGTTTCTTAGCGCTTACTACTGGTCATTACTGTGTCTCGACGGCGACGCTCTGGCGAATTGCTGCTCTCCATCGCTCTGCGGATCAACTGGCATTGTGCCCGTGGCAATCATTGGATCAATCCACGACCAACTACGACACGTCTCCAATCTCATCGCTCGTGCAGAGCACGAAGTCTTGCTCGCCACAAATTTCTGGAAGGCTTCGAAATCGAGCACGTATATCTCCGACGCTCTTCGCGAGCTGTCGGCCCGCAGTCAGCGTCGCGGTCAAGTCGTCGTGGTCAGGATCATGTACGATCGCGGTGCAGCTGCTCAGATCTTCAACAACCACCAGGATGTGGACCCACAAGGCTGGACAAACGTCAACGTTGGCTTGCCGAACCCGGAAGAAATTCCTGGCATCGATCTGAAAGTGGTCAATTTCCACAGACCGCCGCTGGGCACCTTCCATTGCAAATTCATGGTTGTCGACCGACGAATTGCCACGGTGTCCAGCAACAACGTGCAGGACAACGACAACTTGGAGATGACTACCCACCTTGAGGGCCCGATTGTCGATAGTCTGTGGGATACGTTCCTAGTCTCATGGCACAACGACCTTAAGATGCCATTGCCGACAAGGCAGACAGAAGCCCGCTCTCAACCCTTTCCAATCACAGCCGATCGTACTTTCTCCGCTGTAAATCTTGATGCAGCGGGGCACATTCACGCCGAAAGCATGGCGAGTATGACCGACCCACAGGAACACTTGGCTGGTGCTCCCCAATACGATTCTTCTGTTGGTGAAGAAATGATGCGAATGCAGGCTACGCTGCGTGGCACAGGTGGTACATCTCCTGCGGAAGCAGTTGCTCAACACCTCAGCAGCACAACGAAGTCCAAGTTCTCCTCGGGCTTGGAACCTGATTCGCGAGTCGCATTCTTACCTTTCTCAGCCATTCACCAACAAACCCCGGTCCCAATGGCCATGGTGTCAAGAAAACCATACGCCAACCTCAACAACGAGTCAGTCCACGTGCCACAGAACGAAGCTTTCCTCGCCCTGATCGAGCACGCAAAACACAGCATCTTCATCCAAACACCAAACTTGAACGCCAAAGACCTGCTCCCAGCTCTAGCCTCCGCTCTTGAACGAGGTGTTCGGGTAACTTACTACGTCTGTCTCGGCTACAATGACGCCGGCGAAATGCTCCCGGGCCAAGGTGGCACAAACGAGCAAGCTGCAAAGAAACTTTACCAAAGCCTGACCTCACACGAAGCAAAGGCAAGACTCAATATCTTCTTCTACGTCGCAGCGGACCAAACGGAGCCCAAACATAACAGCTTCAAGCAGCGGAGCTGCCACATCAAATTGCTGATCGCCGACGAGCAGGTTGCCATCCAAGGCTCTGGCAATCAGGACACGCAGACTTGGTACCACTCGCAGGAAGTCAATGTTATGGTCGACAGCGCGGAGGTATGCAAGGTCTGGCGGGCAGGGATTGAGAGGAATCAGAATACGGCGAAGTACGGTCGGGTCGCGCAAGATGGGTATTGGTACGATGCAAACGGAAAGGTCGCCAAGGGAAGCACGAAGTCTGGTGGGGGAGTCGCTGCGGCGTTTCAGGGAGCGATGGGGATGTTGAGGAAGGCGCAGGGGAAATGAGGAATTGCTCAGGAAGCTTCGTTATCGGACGCTGGAGACCACGACAGCATGAATCTTCTCGAATTGAAAAATGACATCGATACTGAGCGATAGTGATGTCCGTCACATTACTCGAGTTCAGAGTGTTCGAAGCGCTCCCGCGCTCGATGCTGAACGTTACAGATTGTCCTGCTTTCAGAATTTTAAAGCCATCTCCCTAACATATCCTCGTTTTAGCCCGACTGCAAGGTAATTCACCTACACTAGCGGCTTCCGAGGATGGTGCGAGCATGCCACAATGGCCTTGAAATGGACAAAGATGTCATCTCCTCCACCGTCTGGTGTGATCCATCCAAAGCCCTTTGCATCATCCCATGATTTTACGGTTCCGGGCTGTCTGGAAATGGTTGTATTGATGGGTGTCCATTTGTTTTGAGATAGTGAGGCAATGATGTGCAGGTAGCGAAAGGATGTTTTGCTTAGGTGGGAGCTGCTCTCTTATCTGCAATTGCGATTCAATGCCCAATCGGACCCGCACACTGCGCGACAGGTTGGCTGTAATATGTCGATCAGACTATACAGCCCATGTAAGCGAGTTTCTGCCAGTTGTTACACCCGCATGCAGCCATCCAGACTAAGGCCCAGTGCGTGCTGGAATGGCATTATGGGGAAACCTGGGACAGTCCGAAAGAACTTTCCTTCACTGTCATCTATCAAGTATGATGATCCAAAGATCAGAGAAACATAGGGAGAGGCATGCGAGCTACGCGTGTCTCAATATCTCATTGCATTGTTACCTTCGAAATCCCGATCCCTTGGTCTTCAGCATAAAGCGTCAGCTTGCTAGACATCTTCGCGCAACGCATCGATGAACGCTTACCTCATGCCCACCGGTGCTCACTTAGTGCTCAAGCTTCACGTCCACTGCCTCACTCATGGAGTTCGTCAAACCCTGCTTGAAAACGTATGTTACGCTTCGTCCTTCACTCGGAATATCGAGTGTTCCATCCTGTCGCACACTCTCATGTTAGCTCGAGTCCCAGAAGATGCAGTGTTCCCAAGAAGGCAGCGTGGAAGAATATTGAACGAACCTCAGGACGCGGCTTAGGTATGTAGCGGAACAGGAGTGCGGCTCCACCGTCAGATGGTGAGATGTGGCCGTGGCCTTGCTCCTCGCTGTACAATTTGACAGTTCCCCACTTTCTGTCCGACATGTTTGTCTGTGTGTCGATCGATGGCTTTCGGCTGAGGAGTTGGTGGGTTGATGATTTATAGGCAAGACTGGTGTTTGACGCAGGACTGAGCAAGGAGAATGAGGAATGCTTTATCCACGGCGGCCACCACATGCCTCACGGAGATTGTACAATGTGGTAAGCTCGTGGTCTAGCTGCATGATCATATGTGGGTTGCAATATACTGCTCGCATACAGCTGCATCCTGCCCGATTATGAGGCGATGGCGACTGGGCGTTGCGTTGGCGTATTCATATTATCGTGCACACTCAGGCGAGCATACATGAATTGTGGATAGTCAGGCGCACCTGCAGCCTACGCAATAATACATGAGTTATATGCAGCAACCTATTCACGCGGACCGACGCGGTCACGAGGAGCGAGTCTCCAAGAAGTAGGTCGAACACCAAGCCATGTTGTTGGCATTGACTGGTTCACTGTTGGATGGCTGGAAAAGTGTACACAATCTCGTTGACAAGAATTCCCACCGGAAGGCTCTTGATAGATGTAGAGCTGGACCACCGCACTAACCATCATGCTGGTCGTCAATCAACATTAGCATCTTGGTCGTTCTCGATCGTTTTTGCCGCCCTACGTTCAAGATCGTTGAGCGTAGGCCTCCTCAAAATGGTGATCGATGATGTCCACAAGTCTATGGACCATGGTCAACTCGGAACCGACGCTGCGGCGAAGTAGGTTTGACACAGTGAATGCGAGGAGCTACAGACGTATGAACCACTTTAAAGGCCTATGATGTTCCATGGTTTGCTGTAACCATCTATTTATGCAGCAACGTTTGCCCTAATCCAATGCCTATCCAATTGCAACAGTTTTCGGCGGTTAGCCTCTTCATCGAAAGCATTTATGGCTCAAACAGCCGAACTGGCAACGACATCTCCAACTTCTTCGTCTACTGAATCGCTGTTGACAGAACTCCCACAATCTGGAGACTCTGAGCGGTGTGTGCAGGATGTTCCGGAAGTCTCCGTGCCTACATCCACACCGTCATAAGGCTCCGTACATCTCACCGCAAAACTTGACGGCCATTTCATCGACGGACCAGTCGGCAGCAACGGGGGCGCCCGGGCACGATAATGCGACTCCTGTCGCATCGTCTCAAACGGCTTGCGAAGCCGTATTGAGAGGAGGAGCAGTTCATCGCTGTCAAATGCTATTTCGAAGGCGGTGCAGCTGTCTGAATGGAATCGAGAGTCCAGCCCGCACTCGCAAAGCTCCGCCTCCCACGATCATCCCGAACACGGGCGACAATATGGACTAAAGGCTATCTCACTCACAACCCGATACATGTCTGGTCCTTGTGCTCTGAGAACTACGCCGTAACAGTAAGTTTCGAAGCCCAGATCAGTGGAGTAATCGCTCATGGGAACAATCCAGTCGCCCGGGAACAACTCGCAAGCCGCGATTGCAACGACATAATCATCCACGAACAGAAGTCTGTTGCTTGCTGGCTCGAATGAGCCTGGAGCTTGCTCTGTGACTAGAGGTGCCTGGACCCCAAACCAATTCTCAGGACTGTATGTAATCATGGGAGCAGTCATTTGCCCCGAAGAAGTCACGATGACTTGGCAGGCCCATGCAGTTTTATACCAAAGCACTGTAGCGCCGGGAAGGTATTCAGGGGCTGAAGAGTAGCCCGTACTCAAGATATTCTTGCCGAGAGCATTCTTCACCTCCACGACATCCGGATCGAGGTGGAGATTCACGCACAGTAGGGCTGCGAGCTCCAAAGGTCTGTTGTCAGTGTGATCGGATTGTTTGTAGCTGTGCTGTGCTAGAACCTGTGAAGCCAAATCGAAGCATGGGATCGTATAGTCGGGCATAATGTCATAAGCTGAACCGAGCAGACTGATAATGGCGAATATCTTGTCTCTCGCGTCGTAGCACTGCAGATTCTGGATCGCAGCCTGAATATCAACAAGACCACCGACTTCCTCGTATTGGAGAGTTTTGACTGCTGGGTCTTTCCGGTGCACTTGGTGTACCATCATCTCAAGCTTGTGAAGATTGCGATCAGGCTTTTGTATGAACATATCGGCCTTTTCCATCATGTTCAGAACTATCACTTGTGCTTGCTTGTAGTCGTATTCCGAATCTGGGCGATGGCTCATGTACAAGGTTGTGCAGACCAATGAGATGTCTTTTAGAGCTTGCATGTCAGCCGTGGCAGTACCACATGTCATAATTACTTTGGAAGCAAGATACAACTCTTGATAGATCCATGTTCTCGAGAAGAAAGGTCGGTGGCCGAACGCTTTTATTGCGCACGCAAATCGGTCAAAATCTTCACCCAGAGATGCGAGCCAATTCACGGTGCGACGCTGCAAGTCGTCGCTCCGATGTTGCAGGCTTGTGACGATTGGAAGGAAAGGATCTTCTGGCGGGAATGATGCGAGAGCCTGGAACAGGAAATCGCTGTCGTCTTGCTCTGGCCCAAAGTGAGCCCACACCTCGGCGGCGCCAGTGAAGATATCTGCGATCTTATGAACTTGTATAGCCTTTTCTTTAAGGTCGGTCTGGTTGATACAGAGAGCATCAAGCCAGTAGTATGCGCCGGTAGACGCTCGTAATTTGGCTTGCTTCAAAGTGTGCCAGCCATTTCGATTTAGATCTGATGCCTCTCCATTCACCAGGATGGGTTCCCGTAGAAGTGGATCTCCATAGACGTACGACAAAGCATAGTACTTTGGGCAGTCCGTCAACTCGAAGCTTTGAAGTCGACAGGACAAGGTTGAGGAAGACGTCTCGAAGCTCAGCAGTCGAAATTGCTTGGTGGGCTCAGGTAATGGCGCATGCTCGAACTTTCTGCGATGTACCGTATCGCAAAATATAGCGAAGGTCGACATGTCCTGGAGAGGTAAGATCGTTCCAGTAAAAGCCGGCTTCCTGAAGACGTGATGGCAGGAGATTAACGGCTGACTGACTGCGGGGTTCGGTAGCAGGTCCAATGAGAGCCCGTTGCATATATGCAAAGATAGTGTGCTCGATGCCTCAGATAAATGAGTAGGGCAGAGAATTTGACTGACCATATGATCGCTTATAAGGTATTGAAGAGCACAAGATTTCCACCGCATGAGATGCCGCCACTATTACCCCGTCTCCGATCGTATTCTCATGAATGTATAGGCCTCGTACTCGTCAAGATCTGCTGCAAAAGAGTCTGGTTGGGACATGAAATGCAAGGGTTTCTAACATTATGCTTTGTGTTCTCAGGCTTTGAATCCACCCCAGTAATCACCACGCTGGTCGTCGGTCATATCTGAACATCTCGGCTGATCTCGATCCTCCTTACTGCCCCACGGCCAGATGGGTATCATGCAAACCTCATCGACGTGACAACCGATGCATCTCTTCCAAGTCGTCCAGCCCAGCCAATCCCTCAAATTCCTCACCAGAAGCAGACCCTTCTCGAGAGACTTCACATTGGCAGCGTCAGAGAGAGTTTGACAAACACGCTTGTGAGTCGCCTTGACGGCTATCGCAGCAGTCGTTTCAGAAGCGATCGCTGCTGGCGATAAGAATTGCTCGGCGCAGCGCGCAACTTCAATTGATATGTTGCGATCTCTGTAGTCGATGAATGGCCTCAGAGCGCGGTCAAGGCCCGCTTGCAAGGCGGACAGAGAAGTTACGTTGCCATCTGCGAGGGACGCAATGCGATTGGCGTACCGTCCAACGATCATGTCTGTGACTGCCTGCCAGTCAACTGCTTCGGGACTGATCGCAGATGTTCCTGTTAGCATGCTCCTCACGTCTTTGCGAATAGCCTTGGTGGTCGCTGAATCATTCTGCACTCGCGGTAGGCCCACGTCATCCCAGTATGTAGCGTTTTCATAGGCATAGACACTGATGAGAGAGTCGTAATCAACACTGACACGATTACCGCCAATTCCATCGAACCGCGCAGCTACAGCTTGATAGTAACTCAGCTGGTCGCCACTGTCTCTTGAACCTGGACCGCCGCCTTGTCGTGGCTTTTGCTGCTTTATGCTGACCATATCCAAATCGTCTTCGAAAGAACAAAGGATAATCTCGAAGCCAGCCTCCATACGGAGGATACCGTCGATCTTACCCTGCCACTCGTTCTCCACACTGTTGCAAAGCTCCAACGCTCGCAAAGAATCGCCTGGCGGTCCGCCTGGCCCGCGACCGGGCTCTTGTTCGAGAGGTTGTTCATGTGATCCCGAGTTTCGCAGGATCAAATCCTGAACGTCAAGTGTGCCTTTGTCCGACTTGGCTGCTGATTGGCCATCAACGTACAACAGGCGAAGATCTCGTAGGGTTTGGTACGTGTGCAGGTACCCAGCACATGGCTCTTCGTCTGCTTCAGACCGTACTTGATGCGGAGCATAGTCCTCTGGGTCAGGTCCTTCTCTCTTTCGTCGTGTATCATCCAGTCCTAGGCTTCCAATGGGCTCGACCAGAGGGGTTTGCTGATCGTGAGAACCAGGATATTTGTGCGGTGGACGTTCGCCGCCCGGCGGATGTCCACCGGGCGGCGGCGGCCCTCCTTTACCAGGGCGCCCACGACCACAACTGGCAAAATTCAGTGCATGCTCTGGCTCAAACGCCAACCACTGCGTTCCATTGATAGCCCGCGGTGACGAAGTCCCGTGATAGAACTCCGTGTTGGCCGGGACAGTAGTAAGGAAAACAGACATTCCATTATGGTCAAGCGAGGAGCCCCACTGACGCATCGCATGATGGACTGAGTTGAAAATGTAGTTGGCGTTCTCCAGAGCTACATCACGAGACGGAGCAGCATTCGAGATAGCTGGAAGTGCCAGTAAGCATTCCAAAAGCGCCAGTGTCGAGAGCATTGTGTTAGAGGAGCGGCAAGACTGCATGGATCAGGATCCAAAGATGATGGGCTGGCATCTTGATTATGGCTTGCGACTACATGCCAGTAGGCAGCCGTTTACCATCGCGATGCCGGCATCGGCTGTTATCAGTGCTGCTTCTGTATGTAGCTGAAGACCAAGCCCTATCATTGCCACGCGGCGAACCGCGTGGTCTTGCCCGGCATTGCTTCGGCTAGCATCCTTCTCATCATGGACGTTGTTAGCAAGGTATGAAGAGCGGTGTCCAAAAATATTACGCAGAGTGACAGTAGATGAGAGCGTTATTATCGCTGTTGTGGACGAAGAAACGGGTTTCTGCGCAACTCGAAATCCGAATGTTTTCGTACGAGTTCCAGACATATGGCGCCATCACAGCACGAAGGACCTCGCGATCGAGCAAAATGAGTCCCCTCAAATCGCTCGCTATCTGATCAATCTCGAGAAGAATGCAAGAGCGTGTATATACATTCATATATATGTAGGTTAGGTAGAATTGGCCTCGCCTGGTCCATCGTGTCACACATGTGACGATTGGCTTGGGAGAACAGATGTCAGTCGCTTTTTCAACCAAAACGATGATACACTTACCTAGCAAATTGTATCGTCCTTGTTTGGAAAACAAGACTCTCTCAATATCTGGAAAGTACTTCAAGATTGATAGACATGGTAGTGATGAACTGCGGCTCGAGAATCGGAGATTGCGATCCTTAGGGCTGATCCTGCAACAAACGGCGCGTATACTTGACACTTCTGCTTTGGACGAGCGGGTCAGATCAACTACCCTTTCAACATTACATACTCGACGTTTCTTGATCTCCTTGATAACCATTGTTCGCTGGACATTTCCATCTCAACAGCAATTCCTGCCAAAACCACAACCTGACAATCACTCTAAACCAACCCATTAAGCCCACTACCACCGCAACAATGCACCCCCTCCACCCCCTCTCCCTCGCCGCCCTCGCCACCCTAACGCACGCCCTCCCCTCTCCCACCCTCACCCCCCGCGCAACCACGACCCAGCTCTGCGGTGAACCCAATGCCTCCCTAATAATCCCATCTTCTCCTTGGATCGTCTTCAGCATGAACTACAACCACGCCAAAATCTCCGGCTCAGCATGCACAACTTTCGAATCCACCTCAGGCACCGACGACGCCCAGAAGATAAACTGGCGAGTCGACTGGGACATCGCGCAGGACGAGAACGCCGATTTGGTGAAAGGATATGAGTTTGTGGGCTTGACGCAGAACCTCGAGACAAGGTTGAGTGAGGTTAAGAGTATCCCGGCGGAGTGGAAGTGGGTGAGGACGAACGAGACTGCTTATAAGGGTATGTATGCCATCCATATGGTGTAGAGGATCCTGTCCTGGCTGTTGAGATGTTGGATTTGCTGATCGGATCGACACAGGGAATGTCGCCTTCGACTTCATGACATCCGACACCAAAGGCGACAGCACCAGCAGCTCTGCGCAAGAGCTGATGATCTGGCTGCGCTACGAGGGCGGGCAACTTCCCATCGGTTGGGTCGACGGGCCCGTGGCGACTATCGATGGCTTGTTCGAGAAAGACGGCTGGAAGCTGTATCAGGGCAAGAATGAAGACACGGGAATTACTGTATCTTCTTTGCTTGTGGACATTGACAGCCAATTCCGCGGTGAATTCCAAGGTGATTTGCGGGACTGGCTGGTTGCGATCAGCGAGCAAGGAGTTTTCTCTGAAGACACTTATGTTAATGTTGGCAATGGTGGTATGGAGCCGTTTTATGGTAATGTTAGCTTTGAGAACGAGCTTGGTCTGAGGATTGATCTGGCGTGAGGAAGGAAGGTCGCAAGATAGATCACAAGTGTTTTGGCAATTTGCTGATGCAGGACTATACGGAGTCATAAATTTCAGTAGCCAGTTCACGTTGGTGAGTTCTGTTAGTGTCACCGATAAAATCTGGCCTTACTGAACACTGGAATGATCGTATTGTCGGGGATGAAAGTGAAAGCATGACACCGCATGGTCACCAAGGGTGAAGTAGGAAGATCATGGATACTTGCTAGCAATGAGCTCAACGAATGTCAGCAATGGCAGGTGGCGCAACATCCCTGTGCAGTGCGGCCTCATGTACATCAGAGTCGGCCTCCTCGGGTAGGGCTGCTTGTCGCTCGAACAGACGAAGCCACCAACCTGGCGGGTCCATTGGGCGGTAGCCGTTGTGAGTCGATGGGTAGATGTCGTTGAAGAAGTACCAGACTGAGATTATGTAAGCATTGACTCGGCGGGAGCGAACGGGTTTTGAATGTGACTTACTGTGACCCACAACAATACCACACAGCTCGTCTTTCGGCCAGTGGCTGTGCAGCACAACATTGAATGCGATCAGGACCCACGGCAACCACGGAGCCTTGAATGTGAGGAGACCCAAGAAGCTCAGTCTAGTGTCGGGGTTTCGTCGACTCCAAATATAAACGAGGGTTGAGCTGAGTGTGGTGCCCAAGAAAGCCTGACTTGAGATCGGCGCGATAGTAAGGAGGGTAGTTGCGGCATAAAACATCAGCCATGCAAAGTGTGCTACGCTGGCAGCAGACTCCTCAAGCATACGTGCATAGCGCTGGATGAAGAATATGTGGAAGAGCAGGTTGAGCGATAGTGGTCCAAAGTATATAAAAGTCGTGAGCAGCCGCCAGTACTACCACGTGTCAGACTGTGCTCCAAGATCCGAGGGCCACATATACGGCAACGTACCTGGCTTTTGTGAAACACCGCGCGATAGCTGTAGAACAGCTGGAAGGGTGTGATGATGTGACATTGTACCAGAACTCCCGTGACCACAGTCGCTGTTGTCCACCATCTTGTGCACACGGGCATCTCGAAAAACCACTGTTCCAGAGGCAGTTGTCCTAGTGGTCCATCACCGCCGCCTAGCATTGCGGCCATGTTGATGTTCGCTAAACCGTGGAACGTCGGAAGGGAGTCGAAGGTGTTGTTGTATTATGTCCGCTGCATCAAATGTGCGCGGTATCGAGGGAGGTGACGGGTTAGCGAGTAGGTTGTTCGAAGGTCGCTGATGGTGACAAGTATTGATAATGGTGTCCGGCGCAAAGGTGGCCAGATGCAAGTGACGTGTAGCGTTTCGCGAGCCTTCACGACAAGCCGAACTCACAAAGAGCCGACACCGACACCGCCCCGCATGCAGGGTCCAGCGCGGGAAGGTGCCGCTTGCCGCTGGCGCTGATGCTTGCCAAACCAAAACAACGCCCGCTGCTGCACTGAAGCAAGCCTGCCCGAGCGCGAATCGAACGCGCCCGCAAACATTCAATACCACCACATCACAACAAGACGAAAAGCACGCCACGCAACCATCGCACCACTTGCAATACTCTCGCGACCTTTGCGCTAGTGATCAGCGTCTGTTCCTAGCCGAATTGCTTCATCCGGCCCCGGCGCATCGACGCGACGCGATATTCACCTGGCATTGGCCTTACATTTCACAACCACAACACGCTTTGGATCTTTGTCGCGTACCTCAGGAATCGTTGTAACGACAAGTGCGCATTGAAAAAGAGCAGTGCGCATACCCGGGAGCCATGGCGCGAACACAAGCAAGTTCTGCTGCTCAAAGAGGGCGACCAAGCACAGGCGGCAAAGGCAGGCCCAGCGACGCTGGAAAGAGCAGACCTAGCGAGTCTGGCAAGGAAGTTACAAAAGCGTCGCGAAGGAGTAGTGGTGGCAAGACACCTGGTAAGTCATTACTTCGATGTCGACTCGTGAGCAGTTCCGGCGCAAGAAGCTAACAGGCCTACAGCGAGTCCCGGAACTCGCAAAAAGCCGCGCTACAAGCCAGGCACAGTGGCATTGCGCGAAATCAGGAGATATCAGAAGTCGACGGATCTTCTACTACTCAAATTGCCTTTCTCGCGTTTGGTATGTCACGTGCCTATTTGTGATCTGTCAAACAGCTTTGGAAACCTCTACTAACACGCCGCAGGTCCGCGAAGTCGCATATAACGTAGCGCCTGCATCGTTAGAAGGCCATCGATGGCAGTCTCAAGCCATCCAAGCGCTCCAAGAGGCCGCCGAGGCTTTCCTCGTGCATCTTTTCGAAGACACAAACCTCTGCGCACTGCATGCGAAACGCGTTACCATCATGCAAAAAGACATTCAGCTCGCTAGACGACTACGGGGAGCTCTATGAAAACGTGGAAGAGGAGCGAATCGTGTCAATTGGCACGGTTATTGGGCAAGGTTTTGGCGGTCGCTCTTGACGACTGTGCTATCGTCTGATTTTAGCGGTGGAGTTGGAGGTGTTTTTCCTTGTACTTCTGGATTTCGTTATGCCTTTCATTGTGGCTGACTAACACTGTTCAACGAGCAACGAGTCTCCGGCTATGGCTTGTAATCGAACTTGTTTGCGAATGCAGAGTTTTGAATATGATTTTTGGACGTAATGCTGCTTTTGCTAGATCTTTCATTCTTCCATCGGTATTGTTTCCGTCGGTATCGTTCGACACGATTGTCTCCAATGCCTCGAAGATTTCAATGCGATGAGCGGTTTCCGTCCGGCGAGAAGGCGTCCGATTGTATCACGCAGCGCTGCTCCAATCACCGAGACCAAAGCAATCAGGGTATTGTTCGGTCAAGCGTACGTAAGACCCAGGCTATGGAACTGAGGATGGTAGGTGCTCCGCGACGGCCTTCATTATTCTGGCCAGAGCTTGCTAGTTTCTCTCGGTGAGACGTACCTAGGCTTTCGCGAGCGTGCATACGGTATGTCACGTGCGAGGCCACATTGTACCTGCCAGCTTGCAACCGGTGCGTCTAAAAGAAGTCAGAGGTTAGTTACAAGACACTACCAAATTCCACGGAATCACACATGTACATATGTATATATATGGATATGTGCAAAATACATAAGAGCACAGCACCGTAGAACACTTCCGGTGGTTGCACGCGCATGGTTGACATGTGATCGTCACGAGCCGCGGCGTGCAGAGGAGAGAGCCATGACGTAAAAAAGGTTGGCGAGACTGGATCCACCAGACTTTCTTGCTGGCTGTCTGGCGGCACGTGTTGACTGAGACAAGCATCACCAGATTGGATCCCACTTCACGTTACACTTCTGCCGCCTATATTCAAACACCACGCTCGAACCTGGATACCACATCATGCAAACAAGCAGACTTTGTCTAATCTAGTGATATCTCTCCCGCTACCTCTGAAAGGAGCACGTCCGGCGGCGATCTAACCGCAGACATGTTGCCCTACATCAATACCCGTATGTGTCATTATGTGGCTCCTAGTCAAAAGAGGTATCGACAGCTGACCAAAACCTCCCAGCCTTCGAATATGGCGGCAATCTCCTGGGTGCATCGGCCGACGAGCTGAAGCTTCTCTTCTGCTTCCTGCTCTCATATCCCTTGGCCGGTGTACTCAAGCGCTTACCCGACAACAACCCAAGACTGAAAAACTGGTTCATCATCTCTGTGGGCGTGTTCTACCTCGTCGGCTTGTTCGACCTCTGGGCTGGTCTGGCTCTCATTATCACCGATGCAGTCGCCACCTACCTCATCGCCGCCTACGTCGAGGGGCCGTACATGCCATGGATCGGCTTCGTGGTGATCATGGGCCATATGAGCGTCTCGCACATCGAGCGCCAGAATGCCGACTCTCCCAGCTCGATCGACATTACCGGAGCACAGATGGTCATGGTGATGAAGCTGACGGCCTTCTGCTGGAACGTCTGGGATGGCAAGCAAGATCCGGCCGAGCTCAACGACTATCAGCGTGAGCGAGCGCTGAAAGAGTTGCCTGACCCTTTGGACTTTGCAGCCTACGTCGCTTTCTTCCCTAGTCTGATGGCTGGCCCTTCTTTCGATTACGCCGACTACCGTCGCTGGTTGGAAACTACCATGTTTGATCTGCCCGCCGGCACCGACCCCTCGAGGGCTCCACCTACAAGAAAGCAGCGCAGAATCCCTCGCAGCGGCACGCCAGCTATGATAAAGATGGCTACTGGACTTGCTTGGATTCTTGTTTTCCTCGTTGGCTCGGGCTACTTCAGCCCGAACACTTTCCTCACCGACAAGTACAAGCAGCTCAGCGTCCCATCGCGCATCTTCCAGATGTACATGATGAACGTTATCGCTCGCACCAAATACTACGGCGTCTGGACCTTGACGGAAGGATCTTGCATCATGGCTGGTATAGGATACAAGGGCCTGGATCCCAAGACTGGAAAGCCCAACTGGGACCGCCTTACTAACATCCGACCGCTGGGTGTTGAGCTTGCACAGAACAGCCACGCGTATCTTGGAAACTGGAACATCAACACAAACAACTGGTTGCGTAACTACATGTTCTTGAGAGTGACGCCCAAGGGCAAGAAGCCGGGTTTTAGAGCCACCTTGGCGACCTTCGTCACCAGTGCTTTCTGGCATGGATTTTACCCGGGATACTACCTGACCTTCGTGCTTGCGGCTTTCATGCAAAACACGGCAAAGAGTAAGTATTCTCTAACACGTACCAATAGCAGTTTAAATCACTGACAACACACACAGACGCCCGCCGCCTCCTACGCCCTTTCGTCCTCTCCCCCGACGGCACCAAACCCCTCCCAACCAAGCGCTACTACGACATCTTCTCCTGGTTCATCACGCAACTCGCCTTCTGCTTCGTCACATCGCCTTTCCTCCTACTCACGCTATCCGACAGTCTCCGCGCCTGGGCAGCAGTATGGTTCTACGCTATTATCGGCGTCAGCATCTCTGGCGCATTCACTCTCTCGCCCGGTAAGCGCTGGCTGCAGCGCAAGCTCAAGGCTCGCGGACAGCGCCCGAAGTTGCAACGCGCGGAGAGCCACGAGTCTTTGCAGGGTGCTACGCTGGGTGTGCCAACGGATCCTGGTGTCGAGTTCGACGAGATGGTGGATGAGATTGTGGAGGAGGTTAGGAAGAGGAGGGGTGGGAAGCCGCTGCTTGATCCGGCGGAGGTGAGGAGACAAGTTGAGAGGACGTTGTCTGCTAAGTCGCAGGAGACGAAGGAAGCTCTGGCTTCGGAGTCTGCGAAGGCGAAGTGAAGTGGTAGAAAAATATTCATGCTGTTGCTAGTCTTTGGGGGTATCTCATGCTGTGACGAAATCAAAACAAATCAAAACCATGGTCCTCTCTTCACCTCAACCCCCATTAATCGAAACAACAGACCTCCTCGACTCATCCCCATCAGCCACCGGCCAAGCCCCCGGAACCCGCCCTCCAACCCTCTCATTCTCCTCAACAATCGTATCGCGCCTCGCCTTCCCATGATACCTCGCCGGCCTGGCCTTTACATCCACCATCCTACCCTTCCCCTTGCCCACATACTGTACGTTTTCCGCGCGCTTCAGCAATGCCCCAGACCAGTCCGCAGCGGCCATCTCCTCCGCGACCGCGTCGGCCACGGCTTCGTGCAGAGACTCCTGCGAGGGCTGAGATTGAGCCCAACGTTGGCTGGACAAGAGGGGGCAGGGGAAGACGTCTGCGTCGTCGACCTCGAGGACTGATGGCTCCTCTTCGTCTTCTTCCTCTTCTTCCCCTTCTGCGGTGGGCGGAGTTTGGCGCAGGGGGAAGGCGGAGGCGGAGGCGATGGCGCGGGCGAGGACGGGGGCGGCTGGATGCTGCTCTGTTCGAGAGTGAGGGGGAGAGCAAAATCGTGGTGAGGCCTTTTTGAGAGCCGTCTTGGGAGGCGAGATGGCCTGCTGCTTCTTCTCCACGGTCGCCTTGCGCGATGTTGAGTAGAATGGTCCTGAGATGACCACGGGAGCGGCGAAGTGCACCTGGGGTGGAGTTGCGGGTGCTCGTGCTGGGGAGGGAGTGCTGGAGGAAGTACCATATACCAGCGACGGAGGCGTCGCGGGAGGAGTCCGTGGAGAGGGCGTCGCAGGCGAAGAAGGTGAGGGAGACGGTGCTGCTCCCTTCTCCTTCCAACTCATTTTGCGAGCAAGAAAAGCATAGACTTTCTGCCATCCCCTCTTCTTCCTCTCCTCTTTCTCTCCTTCCAGTGCCGCCGGCACAACCTCACTTCCCCCAACCCTCTCCTCCTCCCTCTCCTGCTCTCTCTCCTCAACACAAACACGCCCACGCCCACGCATCTCCCTCCCCCTCCCAACCAAAGTCGGCGCATCCACAAACTCCCCCCTAAACACCCTCTCCCTGCTAGCCCCCTCAACCGCATTCCCCGGCAAAGGCACCTTCAGCCCCAACGCCGCCCTCCTCCGAATATCCCTCGCCGTCGTCCCCGCGCTCCACGGCGAGCAGTTCTCTCCCCACTGCACCGCCGCGCCCAGAGACTTGGGGATAAGCCGCGTGGGAGCACGCTCGTAGTGCGCGTGCATGTCGAGATATGTACGCGGGTTCTCCGGGGCGTGGCCCACGCTGTGGCGCAGCGGCGAGGAGAGTAGCGGCGCGTGACGGGGACAGGTTTTGGGCCAGGAGTGTCTGGCGGGAGCAGGGCGCATGTAGCCAGCCGTGGGCGAAGGGGCGGCGCTGTCTCTCTCCGTGGCGGCGACCAAACTCGCAACTTGCGAGCGAATAGGCTTAGCACAACCCTGCACCACTCTAGCAGGGTCTCTCCTCGCGCCCATCTCGCGGGTCTTCACCTTCGGCGAAGGCGGCAGCGCAGCAGGCAGCACATCACTCTCATCCTCTGCCTCGTCTTCCTCCAAAACCGCACTACAAACCCTCCTCGGCCGTCCACGCAGCGGCGCCCTCACAGGGTGCGCAGCAATACTCTCGTGGCGGGTAGCCCAGTTGTCGAAACCGACTTCTCGCACGGCGTGGCCGCGCATATTGTGGCGGGAGGCGAGGGGAGCAGCGCCGGTGGTGCCGCTTACGCCTCGGGGTCTGCTGAAATTACAGGCAGGGCGTGATGATGGGCCAGCAAGGCGAGAGGGAATGGCAGCAGAGCTATCAGGGCGCCTGCTAGGCCCTGGAGCAGCAATGTTGTCGCCGTTGTGGTGTGTTTCCATCGGACGGGTGGTGATGGGAGCAGCTTTGGGATATGGCCTGGCATTGGGAGAGGAGCTGCCATTCCCACTGCGAACAATATTCCTCTCCCAGGTCTGAGGTCGCTTAGCTGCAACAGGACGACTGATATGAGCTCTAGCAGCTCCATTGTGGGAATCCACAGGCCGAGCGATCTTAGTCTCCATGGTTCCGGAATATTTAGTCCAGAGTGGTTAGTTATGAGCATGTAAAAACCGCAGAGAGATAGAGAGAGAATGCAGATGTGTGATAACAGAACATAACAAGAGCGCAAAGAGAGAAAAAGATCATGTGGAAAACCCCGTCCTGCTCAACCCGGCCAGCAGAAAATCAGCATCTTCGTCCACACCTAGCAAAAGACTTTTTTTCTCCGTGGCGGTACTCTTCGCTATATGTCGAGAGCAACTGGCATGACTAAACGAAACTAATCTGTATATGTGTTGGTGTTGTGTAGTCAGCATAAGTGTGGCCAGAAAGAGCAGCGAATGAGGATGTCAGCAATTCCGATCTGACAGTCAGAAGCCAGTCAAGTCGCTTTAGACCTCAGGCGCTTCCAACAACAACATACCACCGCGAAGTCAATAGCGTGGAAGACGCGTTGCAGTCCAATGAGGTGCTAGACAACTTTTGGTTTTGATGGTAGGTAAGTGTTCATCTATAAGGGTGGGGCAGAAAAGCATAAGCAGACTTCATGTTCGTTCATTCGTCCTCGGTCACAGAGGCCATGTTCATGCGCCGTAGCTTTCCATGAGAGTGGGCAAGCCACGAAAATATTCTTTCCAGCCACAACAACATCCTAGACTTATCGCTTCCCCTTTTTTTTTCTTCTCCCAAACACTGCCAGCCAGAGCCGGCAGAAAGAAGAAAGTCGCTCGTGGTGGGTTGGAGAGAAAAGATGATGCATTGTGGTCATTTATTTGCGCTCAGATGGGGTTGGCTATCGGTTTTTGCTCGCTCGAGAGTGGGTGCGCGTGCGGCAGGCAGGGTGGAAATACATGCGCTTAGCGGCCGGTGGAGGCGCGCTTGATGATTTCGCTCTGCTCGATATCGTCGGCGTCGTTGGCCTGGATGTCGACGGCGAGGCCGTTGAGGGCGCGCTTGAGGGCGTCCTTGGAGGAGGAGTACATCATGCGGGGCTGTGCGGGCAATGTTAGTACGAAGCGCAATCTTCAGTATACACAATACCGTGCGCTTGCAGGGTGAGGCACTCACGTATTGAGTAGCATCATCGGGCACCCAGGAGATGAAGGTGATCTTGCTGCGCTTGCCCTCGCCGTTGGGAGCGTCGTACTCGACGTCGTAGACGGCGTAGCGGCCGCCAATGCCGGGGTTGCCCCTGCGGTCGTTGCTCTTGGCGCTGATGAGCTTCTCGCGGAAAGCCTCGTAGTTGTCCTCGCTGGACTTCTCCTCGACGACAATCTCCTTCCAGTCGTCGGAGATCTTGTAGATGATCCACTTGAGGCTCTTGCCGAGCTTGAGCTCGTTGAAGGCAGTGATGCACTCGGGAGCGACGGAGACACTGGAGGGAGGGTGTTAATGGTGCGTGTGGGAGAGCTGGAGGTGAGCTCGTGTGCGGTGGGATGGGCTCATGTCTGGTGGGACAGAGGTGGTAGGTGGTAGGTGGTGGGTCGAGAGATTGCCCAGCGGTGAATGAACATACCCTGACGAGGCCTATCCAGTCAATAGTCAGTCAGCATAGCTCTCCCTCCTCCATACTCCCCACCACAGCCACACATACCATGTTTCCAGTCTACGCTTGGGATAAGATACTAGAGTTTCGGGTTCTGGCGAGCGTATCTGGAAGGTGGTGGGTCAGCCTCACGAAGTCAGTCGACGAGGGCGCAGCCTTGAGGCCATGATAAGAAGAGCAGGATTTATAGCGCGCTGGTCATGGCCTGCTGCCTGCGAGGGTATTGCGTACTTGAGGGGAGGGTGCGTATGCGTGTGGTGGGTAGGCGGTAGAATTGTTGTACGTGCGTGCGTGGTAGGTGAGGGTGCAGGTGGAGGGGGAACTTGTTTGGTCCGTGACGATGGCGAGAGTCCCGCGAGAGTGCTTGGGTCCCAGCAGCACCAGCATCAGCCACTTGGCCCTCGAGGTTGTGTTTGGTGGGGCACGCTTCCGACTTCTGCCTTCAACCACTCCAGGCTCTGAAGAGTGGGGGTGAAGCGAGGAAAAGCAAGCACGAATATCAACATGTCAAGCATAAATTTATTGGACCATGTTTGATACTGGTCTGTTATTACATGCATGTGAATGACGTTAGAATCGTCGTCTTTGGAGGTAATGTTGTACGCATTCATACCCAGGCAGCTGCCACAGAGATCATGTACACGATTTGCACATCTCATGACTAGGCTTATAAAATGCCAACTTGGCATGGCTCTATACTGTTCAGTACGCATTACGATCCCTTTCGATCTCCTCTCCTCTCCGTCCTCCTTCACGTGAAGGCTATCAATGCTATTCGCCCTCCACATGCAAGTAAAGCAGAAAGCTCAAAGCTCATCATCATCATCACCACAGTCCATCTACACCGTCCCCGCAATGCTCAACTCCCGAATCTGGCCCAGCACATCCTCCACTCGCGCATCGAGATCGCCGCTGGCATACTGATCGCGCGTCGAAGCGTCGAGGTACTGTTGCACTTGCGCCATGCGGCTGTAAGCTTCCGCGCAGAAGCGTAATTGGATTTTGACGAGCGCTTCGAATGTGGGGTCGAGATAGGGGACTCTGTTTTGAGGGGGGAGTTGTTAGTATTTCGCTCTTCTGAAGACAGATGCACGGTTGTTTCTTTTTTTCTTTCGACATACCTCAGATCAATCAACTGCGGCAACTCGCTCATCAACTGCTCGTTCAACTGCTCGTATGCTGCCTTGGCCTGTTCCAATTTGTCAGCCTGTTTCTGCATAAAATGTTCTTTCACCGGTGCCATGATCTCTTCAAGCTCGCTGGGCTCGAAGAAAGGTCTGCTGTGAGTGTTGGGGAGGATTTTCTGCCGCGGCCAAGTGCCTCCGCGCGTTGAGGCTGAGTCACCGACTGTCGCTCTTAGGATTGGAGTGGAGGTGGACTGGGCTGAGAAGATGCTGGAGATGCGGCGTAAGTCGTCGCCTTGAATGTCGGAGAGAGAACGGGTCTCATGAATCGAATGCAGGGGACTGGAGTGGGTGGTCGAAACACCTTCATCCTCGTCTTTATCCTCATCATCTTCAAAATCCGAATCGCGTCGTGGCGAGAGAAGTGCCGAGTAACTGCTGATAATGCTAGAAGTCCTCGCCAGCAAAGTCCGTGCAGTACGTCTGCCTCGAGTCGGAGTCAAAAGCAGAGCTTCGTCTTCATCTTCGTCTTCGGTGTCATATCCAGTATCCAAGTCGTCTTCAGTGTCTGCTCCAGTATCCAAAACTTCTTCAATGTCCTCTCCGGTATCCGCGTCATCTTCATCGTCCATACCCAGCCCAAGTCGCTGCCGAATGCCGTTGAGGGCTTTCGGCGGCGAAGGAACTCCAAGATCAGTAACAGTGTCGACGCTGAGCACAGAAGCGTTGCTCTCGCGTATTGTCACGAACGAGCCAGTAGGGGAAATGTCATCAGGGTTGTGAAGGAAATTGGAGAGGCAGACCATGTCCTGTTCCTTCTCGGTGCGCGGCAACTTCGCCGGGTCCTTGTCGGGCTTCTCGGTGAGCCTCTTGACTTTTGAGCGCATCGAGTCATAGTCGAGCATCTTGTGGTTTCGCTTCTTGATACCTGCACGTTGTCGTCAGTCTCCCTCCCTGCAAGTGCACCCACTTGAGGCAGCATTTCCACTTACACTCGTTGATATCCGGGAAGTAAGCGCAAAAGCGATTGATAGGCTCCAGCACGGTCGTCCTGTAGATGAAATCCATGAGCTCTCCGTAAGCATCCATATCCGACCCGAGCACACCAGGAAACCCCTCCCTCGCGCCACGATTCATCTCCCACTCAATCGCACCCAACTCTTTCTTATCCTCCACTCCCTTCTCCCAATCCCACGCATATTTCCTGAGGTCGGAGGGCACACACCTGTACGGGCCATCCAGCGCCTTCACCGTCTCCGCGTCCAGGTCCTCGACCGCCTGCTTGTAGCTGCGGCTGACGCCGTCGGTGGCGCCGCTGTCGCCGTAGAAGGCGTCGATGGTCTCGGCGATGCGCATTTGCGAAGCCGTCATGGCGCGCAGCGAGTCGAGGTAGCCTTTGGCTTCTTTCTGCAAGCGGAGCGAGGCGGATTCGAGAGTACGGTAGCGCCGCTCTTCGACTTCGTATTGTCGGTCGCTGGTCTTTTCCACTTGGCCGGTCTTCATCATGACCTGGGTGGTCGCGCGGCCGACCTGTTTGTCCCTGTTAGAGTGCTGCTGGAGCGATTTGGAGGGGTGTTTCTAGGCAACCTACATTCTTCTTGAATCCGGACCACGACATGTTGGCTGTTGGTGTTGTGCCTTTTGGGGAGGGGGTTGCTAAACGAAACCGCGGTATTTGCAGGGGAAACGAGGAATTGAGAGTGCTTCGACCGGCTAAGCAGTCAATACGAGGGGAGAGAACGGGTTTGTTGCGATCGTCGCAAACAACAGTCGACCCGACTCCCCACGCAGTAGTAGTCAGTCGTGGCTGTGAAGTCTAGCGGGCAAGCTTGGCGGGATGCCGGTCTGTCCGTGACGTAGCGCTTTCCGAGTGCGGCGTGTGTTGGTCGAGAGTTGTTTGTGGTTGTTTTTCAGTTATTCGTTTTGTCTTGGTGAAGGTGATGCGACTGTTTAGGTGACTCGCTGTATTTTTGTGGTGAGGTCGAATTAAAGCTGCCGTACCACCAAACATGCATTCAAGTGAGGAAGGAGCGACGTGATCAACAGGCAAGGGCGACCGGACTGCATAAACATTTCAGAAAGTCAAAACTCAAACCTCACTTTCTTCACGTCCCAAAGCAAAGCAAAAAAGCCACTTTCACAGTAACATCAATCTTGTTGAATGCTAGGATGTATCTGGTCTGGTATATGTATTCATCTCATCTCAAGTTTTCGCCCATCCTCATGCTCGTCCATTGAAGCCATTATTCCATCCTGCTCCAAAGTCTTTTGGTTGAACGCCTCCCGCAAAGCCATAAACATAAAAGGAAACAACAATCGCATCATATCACACACTCAACATCTAGTACAGCACACGGGTCATGATTCTGCTTCCCAGATCTTCAAGGCTGGTGTACAAGCCCTTGATGTCGTTGATGTTGACGTCCGAGATATCGGCCATGAGGTACGCGACGTCGCCTCGTGAGTCGGTCATCTGCTTGTCGACGTTGTGGTCTCCCAGAATCTCGTTGACCTTGCGCAGCACACCGGGAACGTTCTTGTGGATGTAGACCACGCGCACATGGTTGGGCTCGTCCTGGGTGAGCGAGCGCAGGGAGACTTCGGGCAGGTTGACGGCGCCGATGGTGGTGCCCATGTTCACGTACTTGACGAGAGCGTCGGCCACTTCCACGCCGATGGCGCTCTGCGCCTCCTCGGTCGAGCCGCCGATGTGGGGAGTCAGGAGGATGTTCTTGAGCTTGCGCAGCTCTTCGGTGAAGTCGTTCAACTCGGCATTGAAGTTGGGGCCGTTTCCGCCGGGCTCGTTGGGGTAGACGTCGAGAGCGGCGCCGCCGAGCTTGCCGGCCTGCATGACCTTGATAAGGGCGGGGATGTCAACGACGCTGCCACGGGAGGCGTTAAGGAGGTAGGCGCCGTTGCGCATCTGGTCAAGCTCCTTTGCGCCGATCATGCCCTTGGTGTCCTCGATCTCAGGAACGTGAAGGGTGACGAAGTCGGCGGCACGGAGCAGGTCCTCGAGCTTGGGAACCTGGGTAGCCGTTCCAAGGCCCATGAGGTTGACAACGTCGTAGTAGATGACCTTCATGCCCATTGCCTCAGCCAGCACTGAAAGCTGGCTTCCGACGTGTCCATAGCCAATAATTCCGAGAGTCTTTCCGCGCACTTCCCAGCAGCCTGCTGAGACCTTCGCCCAAACACCGTTGTGCAGCTCCATGCTCCTGTCACCCAGCTGTCTCGCCAGGCAAATGATCTCACCAATCATCAGCTCAGCGACGGAGCGCGAGTTTGAGAAAGGCGAGTTGAAGACGGCAATACCGTTCTCGGCGGCATATTGCAGGTCGACCTGGTTGGTACCAATGCAGAAGCAGCCAATGACAATCAGGTTCTTGGCGTGCTTGAGGACGTTGGCAGTGAGCTTGGTCTTGGATCGGATACCAATGACGTGCACGTCCTTGATCTTCTCGATCAATTGGTCCTCGGGGAGCGAGCTCTTGAGGGCCTCGACCTGGTACTTTTGTCCCTTGAGGATGGCCTGGCCGGTCTCGTTGACATTCTCGAGGAGCAGGACCTTGATGTCCTGGGTGTCGAAGGGCTTGAGCTGCTTGGACTGGGCTTGCGCCTTGCGTGCACTGAAGCTGTTCAAGGGGCTGTGGAAGGTGGCAGTGGGGCTGGTAGAGACCTCGTTGGCGCCGCCAAAGGAGTTTGAGACGGAGGGAGAGAGGGCATCATCGGCGTTGCCGCCGCGGACGGGGATGTCGCGGGCTGCGGTGGGCATTGTGGTGGGAGAGAGTAGGGAGATGAGTGGTGAGGAGGGAAAGATTGGGTGGCGAGGAGAACAAAGAGAAACTACTTCTGGGTATCACGTATAAAAAGACTCTCGCATGCGTACCAGAGAGTCACAGGTGCCAGTCATGACATGGAAAAGTTTCGCGCCTATTTGCCCTCAAGCCCTCCGATCGCGCGCCAAACCCCCACCAAAAGTCGGAGGGCCCTGACGGAGAGGGATCCACTCTGTACATTACGTGCTGAACATCAAACCTTCTTTCTATGATCCTTCTCTTTGAAATATCGTATGATTGACATGATTGTGCTCACACCTGTTCCGTGTCTCAGTAGACATGGATTCAGCAGCTAGCATCCGTCTTCTCCAAGCTCACCTGCACATCACGCAGTATACATATAATCGTGTCCACAAGAATGTTCATCGATGACGCACGTGTTTGACGACATCGGATTGATGATGCGAAAACAAGGGTTAGTGTTTCTGGTCGACTTGAGGTGCTCGAGCGGTACTATAGCGGCATCCACCGATGACGGTAACATCTAGGGCCGATGAGATGATAAATCGTCGAACAATGTTCATGTCGTGCGCGTAGTGGTACCTCCTACCAGGTCTCCTCCTGGAAAAAGACCCTTACATGAGTGGATCGCCCATGGCACGTGCTTGTGAAGACAAGAACCGTGAGATCGTCGACGTGCTTCTGACTTACGGATGGGACATCAGCAAACCTTTTTCTCCAGTAAAACACGCTCTCCGGCAAGTGCGATGAAAAGTAAGATAAAGAGTCGCGCTGATACATGGCAGGGCATGTGTTGACGACCTGCCATTCATGCAATGGTTGATGAACAGAGGAGCAAACATCAAAGCTCGGTCTTTCCTCGATTCTTCTACATTGTCGAAAGCGACTGTGAGCCACACTATAGACGTAGTGCACTTCCTGCTTGCTCAAGAAGAAGATGTAAACCGTGGTGATCTACTGCATTATGCCGCAGAAAGGGAATATCAGGACGAGGGAGCGCTACTTGTGAAGGAACTCGTGCAAGTGGGAGCGAGAATCAATGCCCATCGTTACCTGCACGATGATGCCCTCAAATGCCGATACTTTTCCCGTCTCGGAAGGCCTCTTCACACTGCATGTTATGAAAAGAACTTCTCGGTTGCGAAAGCTTTGCTCGAGCATGCTGCGAATCTGCACTGCGAGATGCTCCTCGAGCTCAAAAAACCGCTCCGACATCTATGGAGCTTGCAATGGGGATGGGCGACCGCAAATAGATAGACTTATTCATGGTCAAAGATGTACTTGATGCTCGTCTTCGATCTCGGAAGCACAAGGCTCACAAGCGCTCACAATCATATCTACAGCCTCCCCCAACCTCATACACTCTTCGAATCTTCCGCAAATCAGCGAGCCAAAGGTCCATAACCACTGGTGATATTGACGTGCAAGCTGAATTTCTGGCCAGACAGCCAAGATAACTGATCTCCGCTGTCAACAGTCTCTCGCAATTGCCAAACAATCGTGAAATTGCCCTTCGTTTCTAACCAGGGCCAGGCTTCGCCGCGACATCGATGCCTTCCAGCTCATCAAGAATACTCTTCTTGACCGCATCTGAAGCCCAACTGATCTCAACAGCATTCCTCGCCAACCGCAGCATGTCCGCATCGCTGGACTTGCAAAACCTCTGAACCAAAAGCAAATTCTCATGCACCCAAGTGTCTTCCATAAACGTAGGATCATCGCTCGCAATCGCAATCTTGATCCCAGCATTGAACAGCGTGCGTATCCGCTCGAAGACTTCATCGAAAGGCTGGTGCCGGATGTAAGACCATGGGCATATGGTCATGCCGACACCTTTCTCGCGTATCGTCCTCATCAATTCCGGGCTATCTGTCACATTCATGCCATGGTCCACTCGTTCGGCGCCGGTGCCGCCGACAGTGTTCACTACCTGGTGCACGTGTTCGATCGGGTAAGCGTTGCCCACGTCGCAATGTGCTGTCAGACGGAAGCCCTCGGCTCTTGCACGCAAGTATATCTCTTCGAAGAGCGAAGGCGGACGCTGGTCTTCGTTTGAGTCCAGGCCGATGCCGACTATCATGTCTCTATAAGGCAGAGAGGCGAGGTAGTGTTCCATTCCTGATTCCGGCGATTCGTCGCGGAGGAGGCAGAGGATCCATGCGCTTTTCACCTGTTGCGTGCATGTCAGTGTTCAGTCTATCAACTGCCTGCACTCTGTTTGGACTTACATTAAGATTCCTCTCAGCCTCCTCCGACGCCTCTCGAAACCCACCCATCATCGTCTCCCACGTCACCCCAGTACGAGTGTGTCCCTGCGGATCGAAGAAAACTTCACAATACCTCACATTCATCGCCTCCGCCCTCTCAAAATAATGCATAGCAAGATCATAATAATCCCGCCTCGTTTTCAGAACCTCAAACCCACCATAATAAGCTTCGAAGAACGACAGCGTCTCCTCTTCATTATTCATCTGGCCTTCTGCGACGGGTTTCATGGTGTCGTGGGAGTCTTGCAGCTCTTCGAGAGTGGAGAAGACGGCTCCGGTGCGTGGATGGATGAGAGTCTGGCCGTTTCGCTGAGAGAATTTCCATTTTAGGGCCGGGGTTAGGGTGCCTTCGATGTGGACGTGGAGTTCAACTTTGGGGAGGGAGGCAATGAAAGGGCTTTTGGTCTTTGCGATTGAGGCTCGTAGGTCGCGGCGGGCGGCGATGGAGAGGGCGCCTGCTACGTTGGCCATGGTGGTGGTGGAGAGTTGATATATTTGGCTTAGTTTAGTCCGACGAGTGTCTGTTGCTACCTAGTTGTTCTTTGGGTTTGCCAATAGGACTTGGAAAAAGCGCTCCTGCAGCTAGAAAGAGCCGTATATATATTGTGATGTACAAGTACCTCGGATGGCGGTTGGAGCTGATTAGGTGACTCACATCAATACCGAATGCTACACAGCAGCGGAGGAGCTGAAGGTGTGTCAAGATACAGATACATGTCGGGCTATGTGATGCCGAGATGACACGATAAAGTAAACCGTTGTCAATATGTTGTGGAGATCATTATGCCAGGATGCCAACTTGACGAGAGAGTGTGGCTGCGGTGACTGGAAAGGGCGAAATTCGACATCACCGCGGCACGCGAAGGATTGAGGATAGGCTCAATAGCGAGAAACAACCATCATACAAACTTTGGCTCGCAAGGGCGTTTGGTGGTCAGCCTAGGAGGTAGCATTTCTCGAAGGATGCTCTTCTAGTCCAGGCACCACATCGCGCAGATGCGAAACGCTCGATGTCACATCCTGCCGCAAGATGGCGGATGCCAATTCGGAGATTCAGCATAAGACCGCAAGATCTCGCAGCGGTCAAAAGTATGTTTGTGTTAGTCTATCGGTCCATCCAAAACTATGGTGACCATCATTTGTTCGTTCATGCGCGTTTGACGCGGACTTACCACCACGCAAGGATTGCTGGAGGAAGAGAAAGACATAAGGCCTTGGGGTTCGCGCAATATGTCGACCCGTTTGCAGCAGTTCACTTCGACCTTGAGCATTACTTCGCTAGGACCGATGCACTACTCATGTTTGCCCAGATCAATGTCCGCCATGGCAAATTACCCAGCGGTGAATTTCTCCTGCAAGGCCTGGACTGGCCAGGAATAAACCCCGCCACACAAAAACGCACTGTAAATCTCGTACAGCACACGCAAAGTCACAAAGACCAAGATTTTGACGAGAAGGACGCTGCCAGCGTCTACATGGCTAGCAGACAGCCCGATGATATCGCAGCACTCAGGAGGGAACAATTGCTGAGAGGACATTTCACGTCCATTCGCGACCGCCCTCGCCTTCTGCCCCAGTACTGCAATGGATGCCGGCGCAGGCATGAAGCGCTCATCGAAGGCGTGCTGAGTAACGCGTTCATTGTAATCGATGACACCTGTATTTCGTCGCTGTACATAGGGCCCCAATACGCCCACAATGCATGGCTGTGGGCTGTTGACCCGGACTATGATGACTCGAATGATGGGGACGATTCCGAGTCGGGGCTGCAGTACCGGGGTTTTCTGCGCGTGAGGATTCAGCAACTTGCAGACAGATCCTTCGAAGCTCGTAAGTATTGAGCCGAGATTCCCATGTCTGAGCTGTTGTATGCGACGCAGAATAGCCGAAGGGCAACTTTCGTGTCCTTGGATGAGAAGGAGTGGCAAGCTCAGAGAGGCGATCGAATGACCGGCAGTGCGTTGGCAAGTCGCGATAAATTGTTCCACAGAAGCACGAGACCCGTATTCCGATGTGCCAACGTGGGTCTGCATTGGCTGGAGGTTGAAGCATATGAAAAGGTGGTGTGTGGAAACGATATACATGTGCTTGGACCGATGCTATACTCATTTGCATACACAGATCTATAGTCGCAAATGTATGATGACGCCCAAGCGTGCCATGTTTCTGGTTATTGGCTCGAGTCCCGCAAATGTGTTCTCTCTGGTGGCCGTGAAGAGGTGGAGTGCCTGCAGTGTACTGGACCAAGGATGGCGCAACGAATCCCGAGCAAGACGAATTGCCGCAGAGTCGTGAGTGCACAGCGACGATATTGTCATGTCGATTGAATTCTGATATCACGATTGAGTGTTAGACTTATAGGATGTAGTAACAAGCAGTTTGTGCTCCCAAGATGGCTGCCCAATGGGTCGGGCAGCTGCATGCTATATGTGGCTTCATGCACGATACGCCACAGCATGCATCGCGGTGGCCTGATGATCGCCCCACGTCCCAAATAGAACATTTCTCCCGCGGCTATAGCTACGGTTAGACTGCAGCCTTTAACCTTGTCTTCAGAGCCTTGTGTAGGCAATGTTAAGCACTCGCTACTGTATAATGGCTCCAAAGGTCGGGATATGGATCCTTCTACGGTCGCAGCATCGTTGGTATAGTGGTCAGAGAGAATAACGTCCTCGACAATGCGACATGCACCAATACTGCTACGATGTGCCAAGATCACATGATCATGCCTGGTGACCGGCGAAGCGATCTACGACCTATCCTGCAAATTTCAAGATGCGACGAGAAACATGGTGTCAATCTCCTTCGAGATAACTGTTGTCAGCGACTCACTCTCACACATCCGAACCCTCATCTTATCGAAACAGGACTCTGAATCGCTCCTTCGATCACGGCCGGAGATTTCGGCCACGCTGGACACTGCTTTGACAGGCTGTGTGGTGATCTTCAGTTGGCTCGACGAGGAGATTCAAAATTTGTCAAAGCACGCTCACCGGGTCGCAGTGTTCTCGTGGAAGGGTAAGATCAAGATGGCGTGGAAACGTGAGACTTTCCAAGAACCTTTGGAGGGTATTCGTGGCCAACAACTAGCCTTCAGCACTTTGATCCAGCTTCTCCAAACGTAAGCTGCCAGACTTTCCCAGAGATGAATACTAAGACTGATTGAAACAGAGAATCTTTGCTCGAGATCGCAAAACTACTGCAGCGCAACGCTCCAGACCTACAGAAGACGGCAGAACGTACGCAGTCTTTGCGAATCTCACATCCGAAAATCGACGTGGCTATGTCTCTATACAACGAGGAAGATCGAAACAGCCTTTACGCAGTGACAGACTGCCTGCAGACTCCATCCGAGCTCGACTTCGACTTTGGCGATATCGTGGTCAATAGCACGGCCTACCGAAGAGTACTGGCTGCAGCCAAGCAACCAGCCCGTACTACAAAGCAGGATGACAGCGAAGGTCTCGTTGAGGTTGCAGATGATCTTGTACACTCCCCAATAGACCTGGAGTACACCTTTACTCGGGCTCTGCGTCGCTGGGACAATACAAGGCACAAGAAGAGGACGAGAGCCTTGCCTTCGAGAAGCTATGCGAAGAGAACACAGCAAAGTACGCTCAAATGGTGCATGAGCTCGACGCCGAGAAGCGCCAACGGACTGCAGAGTATGCGGCTTGCCAGTCGGTGTTCGATTGGCTACAAGAAGAGTAAGAGAGAGGCATCATTGAACGAAATCGACGGAAAATTGCAAGGCGCAGTGCCTCAATGCCAATTTCTGCTCGAATTGCCAAGCCCACGAACAATGTGAGCGGCGATGCAAAGAGTCGGAGCAGCGAATGCAAGAATTGTTAGAAGCACAAAAGATATATGAAGCTGGAAGAGCTGAAGAGGATGGATTGACACTTCCAGTACAACAGCAGAGTGAGCTTGTCATGGCCTGAATGCAATTTAGATCAACGGCACGCCGTGAGGACCTACCAGGTTCGGTCTTTGAGCACTACAACAGCACCTAATACAGTGTCATCTTTGCGAATCGCCTCCCGGGATTAACGAATCTGACCACGGCCATCGCGGTCGTCCAGAGCAACTTGTTCCTCTAATCAGAACAATTATACACTATACAGCAATCCTTCAGGAGCACGATCGCGTTGGCCAACACGTGTAATCGTTTCTGAATTTCTGAACGCTCATACATGTAGACTTATGGCGCTTGGAGCCAAAGCACAGAGTCTCTAGACATCTGTGCAAAGCTGCGCGGACGGCAAGCATGGGTCACATGTATAAATATCTCTATACAAGCAATCACTGAAATGGAAAAGCTGGGAGACTAAGGATTCTCAAGTGGGTGGTCGCCTGAGTGCACGA
The DNA here is from genome assembly GCA_022828445.1 of Graphiopsis chlorocephala. Taxonomy (NCBI): domain Eukaryota; kingdom Fungi; phylum Ascomycota; class Dothideomycetes; order Cladosporiales; family Cladosporiaceae; genus Graphiopsis; species Graphiopsis chlorocephala. The sequence goes on along the minus strand of JAIZZJ010000008.1, from coordinate 1,860,971 downwards.
GCTCTCGTTTCGACAAGCCCAGGAGCCCTTGTCGCCAAGCTCATCATGCGGGCTGCAGATCCGGCCACGATGCAAATGCAAACACCCGCACGCGAGTCTGCAGCAGCTCTTCAGCCCTCAACCACACCGACTACGGTATATCGGCGGACCCGAAGGAGCGTAAGCGAAGCCCCTCCTTAATCTCGTGATAGTAACCTGGCTCCGGTGCGGCGCTGGCAGGTCGGATGGCGTTGGCTGCGTATTTTCCGCCTTTGTGGCGCACCCTGCGTGCTATCTACGACTATTTGGGACAGCCATCGTGAAGCTATTGCCCAATTTCGAGCTACATCGACGCTACTCCGTTGACGAGCTGCGTTGTGTAGACAGCCTTACTGCACGCCGGACTACGCTTCGGCGACGGTACCCGTCAGCGAGACAAGACCTCTAGCATTCCCTCAGCCCTGTCCACCGTCTGTCCTTTCCTTCTTTTTGTCTTTCTCTTCCTCACGGCCACGTGTCGCTCATAATGCTGATTATACTGGGCCTGGAACACTAATATGGCTAATCCTAATGAACAAGAGCAGAGTCAGCCTTTGAATGGCTTACCCTCTGCTCACCAGACACCCGCCCCGTCAGTACCAACAGACTCTTTCCTGCGATTTCAACAAAGAACGTCTGCCGCAAGACATCGACCCGGATATGCGAGAGTGCCGTCTGTGTCGTTCGTGGGCGAACATGAAAGCCAGAGCGCCGAATTCGCAAATCTCAGAAATAACCAGAGACCCAGTCTCACAGCCCCTGCCGAAGGTTTAGGCATTGCTTTACCAGAACCTTTTGCTGCGGTGGAGCCTACTATATCTAAGCCTGCTTGGCAGCCCGATGCCTCTCATAACGTTGTAGCGAGCCTAGAGCAAGCAACTCCTGAACCAACCAGGCCACTGATGTCACCTCCTTCCACTCCTGGTCTGTCTGGCAGCACCGCCTACAACAGCCCGTTCGCCGGATTCGACACGGGCTACAAAGGCATCCCAGACCCCACAAAGCAGTCATACACTTCTTTGCAGTCTACGCAACACCCATCCATCTATGCCAACTCCGAGGCTGGCCTGCTGAATGTCGAGTCCAAATACAAGTCTTTCGCACCCGAACACCACTGCCAGAGTTCCACGAACATCAAGGGCAAGCGATTCACATGGCTCTCGATCACCATCTTCGTACTTGCGCTTTATAGCACGGCTATGTCACTGGTCTTCTTCGCACTGGCCGCGAAAGGACAACGATATGGAGAGATCCGTACCGGCGGCCGCTTAACCATTTCCGGAGCAACCGTCCTCACTACTTTCTTCGCTAAGACGATCGAACTCAGCTTCGTCACGGTTATTGTCGCGTTGCTGGGCCAGGCACTTGCTCGCAGAGCCTACGACAAGGATGCGGCCGGCGGCATCACACTTGCCGAGATCGGCATGCGATCATGGATTCTGCAACCCGGAACATTGGTCACCCATTGGGAGGGTGTGAAATACGCCAGTCTTTCTCTGCTTGGAGCAACATCACTGGCTGCTACTGTTCTAGCAATGTTGTACGTGACTGCTGCGAACGCACTTGTGCAGCCCCAATTGAAGTTCCACGCTGAGTGGCGCGCGATGCAAGGTACGTCTCTTTCGGAAACGAGACAATTGATATACTGACAACTCAGGTCTCGTCAAAACATCTTTCGCAAACCCTGATTATGTCAAAAGGCAATGTGAGACCCCGATCACCCCAAATATCGACCCTGTTGACGGGGGACCCACATGTATGCAGTTGGAGCACGCTGCCAACGCTTTTCACAACTATTACGCATATCTCAGCACCTGGAGTGCCTTCATCCAAGCTGGAAATGGTACCGGTGATCTACGAAATCGCCCACAGGGGTACGCGACACTCAACGACACAACAAAGGTCACGGGAGCTTGGATCGAACAAGAATATGGTAACATGACTGAATTGAATGAGGTCCATGGCCATATTATTGTCAACGTCTCAATGGCTATGCCACACGCTGGCGTCATCGGTGCCGCAAAATCACAAAACAATATCATGCAACCTGAGGATCTTGACGGCCAGGGATTGTACCGCATACACGCTTCTGTGCCTTCTCCAGTGATCCACGTCACATGTGCTATGCTTTCCAAAGACTATCTGAGACCCGTGGTAGCCACTCTGGCAAATCACACGATTCCGGAAAGCCTGGATGTCCCGGCGCTGAACACTTCAGATGTGTACCGTGGAGGAACGTCGCTTGATGATATCTTTGGATGGGGACCTTCCTATGGCGAATACAGCTGGCCACCCGTCTTCTCGAAGCTGCCTTTAGGATACAACACCATGATCAACGACACACTTCATATCCCATATGGAAGAGATTCGATTTACCTATTGGGCAATTCTACAATTGAGTCGACTCCGGGAGCGATCCTCTCAAACCCTCCGGTAGACACATTCATCTACCCGTTGTGTCAGATGAGAGTGAGCCAAACGCCATTTTGCTCAACATCCTACAATTCGTCGAGCAACGGTGCGACCCTGGCAGCTCATTGCGAAGACGAAGCAAATCCACTTCTTTACATCAAGAGCCTGAGCAACGCCACAAGTGGCAGAGGCTTCACCAGTAGAGAGTGGCCAAACATTGCAGGGGAGCTGTTCAAGAGTAAGTGCATCTTGATCATATGAAATGAAACCTGCTGACTCTGTCAAAATCAGGTCTTGCGCTGAACGATGGCACCGTCGATGGCAATGGCAGCAACAGCCGAGTCTTGACACAACTTGTACCAAAAACGCCCACACTGGATCCATCCCTGCCTTCCATCGCCGAAGCCATTGCCGTAATGGCTGGCTCGACGCTGCTACAGTCCACGAAAGATGCGCCATTTGTAGAAATTTTCGTAAGTGGCTTAGATGTCATCAAGTACACTTCCATAGCGCTAACACTAACAGAACTACACGGCACCTTCCAACATCATAGAGACAGGCAAGACGCAGTGGTTCAACGCTTCCATAGAAGCTCAGCAATATGCCTCAGGTGGCACAGCTCGATACCAGCGTGGCTTCCTCCTCATCCTGTTCGCAGTCTTCTTCCTCAATTTGCTAGCTCTCATCTACTTCATTACGCACCGCGACTGGTACGCCGACCTCAGTGAGCCGAGCAACCTCTTCAGTCTGGCCATCAACAGCCCGCCAAGCAAGGAACTGGCCGGCAGCTGCGGCGGAGGACCGCATGGGAAGCAGTTCCGCTCGGCGTGGAGACTGCAGGAGGACGGCGGACATGTTTACATGGAGAGTATGGACCGAGATACTAGTGGCGAAAATCCGGGCTTGCGTCGCCGACGGACATTCCATGAGGGCCTTGATATCTTGATGAGTCCGGTCAGGAAAACTACTGCTAAATTCAGCAGTGTGCCCGATAGATAACATGCGGACTACGGAAGTGGCAGCGCTCCTATACGAATGAACATGCCGACAGAACAGCAAATTCCAACTACGAGAAAAACGAAGCACGTTCAACATGCAATGACGAAATGAAGTCCCATTTGGTGTTGGTTTAACTTGAGCGGCCCTTTTCCTCCACAAAGCAGCTACCATGTCGTCTGCAAGTCCGCAAACATCTTTAGGCCCCAACATCACGCATGAATATACGACCACCACTGCTTGCCACTATACTTGGATTGCCATCAGGTGTGTAAAGCTTGATCATCGAATCTGCCGAAACGACCACATTAAGTGTCCACCAGCATGACTCATCACAATGCTCTGCAACGTCGTCAATTCTACTCTGAGCCTGGCTCTCTACGCAGCATCTTCGACAGCTACATTAATTCCAAAAGATCCCGAAGTTCACCCGCTGGTCTCTGGGAAATTTTGCCCGGCGCAAAAGGCATCAACGTCTGGTTCTCAAACATTCCCGACACCATCTGGGGCGAAGACGCTACGGGCTTCGACTACTACCTCAACGGCCGGTCTGGCGACATGAGGCACTTTGACTCCACCATGGGGAGCGTGGAGCATTTCGCCAAAGTGTTACCAGATGATGACCCTGATAATGTGCTTATCGCTTTCCAAAATTATTCGATAAGCGGTACGCTGAATGCGGAACGAGCGGCGGACAAACAGTGGCTTTGCTATGAGCTTGATTGTCCGATAAACAAGATCGCTGAGGCGTGCAAGGATCTGGACGTGCCATGTGCTGCGGAGGGGCGGGAGGATTTGTAGATTGAGCGGATGGTCATCGAGTCTGCTTGCTTGCTACGGGTGTATTGCTGCTAGTGTTGGCGGGGAGTTTGCAGCTACGGATCATGAGCAACAGCAGTAGGTTTCCAATGGTTATTGCAGACTCTGGAAGCATTTGTTGATATCCTGCTTACTATCATTGACCGTTCGCCTTTAACTTCACCTTTGCAGTGTGTCAAAATGGCGGTATGGTACAGCGGCTGATCCATTGCAATTACATTTGAACATCATATGCTCTGACTAGCAATTGCAGCTGTGTTAACTATAGCATACGCAAGAAAATGCCGCTCTGTTTGCTACCTTTTTGCAAAATACATTGACCAGTATAACGACAACGTCGATGGTATGTATATAGACCCACTGAAGGCTCTCAACAGCAAAGATCTAAACACCACACTGCACCATCAGCAACAAAGCGAACCCAACCAGAATAAGAGAATAATCCAAGCTAATCAACACGAGCCCTATCATACACAAAACCAAAACAACTCCCCAAAGACAACAAGGAACCAAAACCAAACATGTGCGTCGAAATCCACCACCTCCTAGCCTGCGGCCACTACAACGAAGACTTCCCTAACCCCTTCGAGATCCGCGAGTGCCAGTACGTCGGCTTGAGCGATGCGGACAAGAGGTTCTCGGACCGTGTCAACGGCAAGCACACCGTAAAGCAGAGCGACGCTCACTCGTTCGACTATGACTATTCGGCTATCTGCGAGGAGTGTAGGGAGAAGGAGAACGAGCGTTTGCGTAGGCGTCAGCCGCTGAAATGGCCTAACGCGAGGGGCACTATTTGATCTGGTGAGGCTTGAGCCGTGACACCGGCGGCGCAAAGCGGTGGCGATGATTGACTATTGGCTTGGGCGGTAGCCTGTGGAGTTTGTAACTTTTGAAATTATTGGGATACTCTTTTTTCTTCTGATTTCCATTTTGTCACCTGTAGTAGTGACGTGAGGGAGCTGGCGTAAGCGCAAGAGGCCAGAGTCGCTGCGTGTGGCGATGAAGCACATGGTTGACAGGGAATCATGAAGCAAGCAGCAGCATTTTCGATGGATTTCCCAAAGCTTCGTTCGGAAAAAACAAGATAAATGATAGAAATGAATTGATCTAGAGTCTAACCAACGAGTCGATCGAAAGGCCTGAGAAAACCTTCGACTGGGTGCTTGGTCTTCTGTAGATGCCGTCAAGGGTAGCAGAAATTATTTCTTCGTCGATATTTGGACGTCCAAGATCGCAAATTTACCATTCAGCGTGCCGGCACGCTTCAACAGAGTAGTGTTGACGAGGTCCACTGCTACGGGATGAAGGGTGTCACCAAAATTGTCGCAGACGGAAGTCATGTTGTTCGGTCATCGACTGAGTCGGAATAAGAATGCAGAAGATGGCGACTCGATGGATAGGTAGCCCACGATATATTAAGCATAATGAACGGATAACGTACACCCATTGTGAATCAGGCTGTGAGACTACAGGCCAAACTACATGCAGCCACGAAGGATCAATCGGGAAGTTGCCATCTTGTAGAAGCGACACGACTTCAATGCTCAAACAGCGAATTCGCAAGTGCAGATGGTCTCTCGCCACCCGGTTGCAATCGATCGATTGGGATTGCACGGTATTCCAACTCATAACGTCGTCTACTTTGCAATGCTCAACCGTCTGTCAGCCGTCAGTTTTGCTTCTCTACTCGAGACTGCCGGTAGGCACCTGTCCGATCAATCTCAGGCTCCTCTCCTCGGGACCAGGCAGCGGAAGACTCGAAGTGTATCAAGCTTCGTTTAGACTTGACCGCGTGTGGGACATTCAAAAGTGGCACCACAGCGTGCTTGTTTGGTGTCGATTCCGCTGCTCTTGCCCAAGACCACGAGCGCATTTTGCCCAGGACGACGTGCGAAGGATGCAGCGAAGAGATAACCTACTCCAATGCCCGGTCTCATCGATATCGCCTGGTGACTGAACGCCTGCTCTAGACCATAGCTCCGTCGTGTGGCTGTCACCAGATGCCCAAGGACGCCTGAAGTAAGCCTCCGCGCATCTCGACCTCGGACTTCAAGTTGACCCGAGGTTTGTACTTTTGTGATCTGCGCCATGCATTTCTTTCCGAAAGCCAATGCACATAAGGGTTGTGAAACAAGTATTGATGGGTGTCCAGAACAGAAGAATGAACATGTTGTTCGCGGAGATGCCAGCATACTCATCCGAGTAGCGACCTGGCGCCTGAGTACCGTGGTGAAGCATAGATTGACCAGGAACGGGTGCAAAAGCGGCTGTCACCAGTGTGGGCTGCAAGGACAAAAGCTGGGCCTGGTGATGTGCGACCGCGAGATGGCGGTGTACTGTTACATTACAGGCAGGCTAGGGTTGAACGATCGGCGATTTGACGGCACGTCGTCCATAAATGGTGTGTTCGGCTAAGTGCAAAAGGCCTCCTAGTCTTCAGTTTCCCATGCCTGCACTCCCTGGATATCATCGTCCGCACATGCCTTCGGGTCTTCGGAACGGTTGACAGCAAAAGACCTTGTACTTCAAGCAACAAGCTCTCGTATCGACAGCATGAGCTCATCGATGGTAAATGGCTTGACGAGTATACGGTCTACCCCAGCAGCGAAGACGCGGTCCTTTTTTTCTTGCCGCGCATTCGCAGTCGTTGCAATGATAGGCACGTGGCCAGCAATGACACCCTTACTTTGCAACAATCGAATCTTCTTGGTGCACTGCAAACCATCCATCACGGGCATCTCGATGTCCATGAGCACTATTTGCAACGGAATCGGCTTCGACGCAGCTTGCACGTCGTTTACTGTATCGTAGTTCCAGTAGGTGCTTTGCTCCAACATTGCGAGGGCTTCCTCGCCGTGGTTTGCGATGGCCACGGTGCATTTTGCCTTGTGCAGCTGTCTTGCCAGGACTTTTTGGTTGACGAGGTTGTCTTCAACCAGCAGGACGTGGTACTCTTCAACGCGAGCAGTTGCAGCTTCTTTAAATTTGTTGGTATGGTCTGTAGTTCCGGTCGCAACCAAATCGATTGATAAGTAGTGAGAAGGCGCACTGCCATTTGCCGTGTTCGGGGTTGTCAGCATGAGGTCTCGTGCTTCAACTGGCAGTGCTGCAGCAGCTGCTGTCTTCGTTTCCAGGTAGACCACAAAGGTGGAACCGGCCCCCTGCCGCGACGCAACTCCAATCCCTCCGCCTTGCTTTTCAGCAAGCTCTTTGCAAATGTGGAGGCCGAGTCCGCTGCCGCCGTAGGTGATGTGCGTTTTAGATTTTGCTTGGGAGAAACGCTGGAACAACCGCCCCGTATCTTCGGATGTCATCCCGATTCCAGTGTCTTCCACTACGAGATAGGCGTAGAGCCTTTCCTCCCCTGGCTCCAACCTGAGTGGTTCCGACTTCGACTGTTTAGGCTTTCCCTGGGAGACCCATTCTAGGTCGCCAAAGCGTGTTTCGAACCGCGAGGGCATGTCCTTCCGAGCCCCGTGGAGGACTGATATCTTCCGCACGGGCTGCCCAGCGGTGAACTTGATGGCATTGCCGACGAGATTGATGAGGACTTGCATGAGACGCGACGCATCGATGGAGACCGTGTCGACGTCTCGCAGCTCGTTGACGCCATCTCCCCTCGTCGAAGATATTTCTATCTTGTTCTCCTCCGCAAGCCCCTCGAACATCTTGAGGGTGCTCGCAATGACGTCTTCGGGCCGTGCTAGGGTGCGGGAAATGGAGAGCATCTGTGAGTCAAGTCGGGAAAGTACCAGGACATCGTCGATGATCCGCTTCTGGTGGGTAGCACAAGCGAGAATTGTGCTTGCAGCGTCTTTGATCTCGTGAACGATCTTTGACCAGGGGTTTGGAGTGGCAGCATCTTCGGGATCGACACTTTTGATGATGCTGTCCGCAAGCTGTGTTATCGCAGACAGAGGGTTCCGCAGCTCGTGAGAAGTGATGTCCAAAAACTCTTCCTGTCGTCTTTTGGCCTCTGTAGCGAGCGCTGCATTCCGTGTTTGCACATTCTCGGCCCATTTTTGGCGACTGATATCGGTGACGTAGCCCAGAAGCGACTTCACTTCGCTGTTCTCCATCAGAGGGAAGGTCACGGCTAGTATCCAGGCATGATGCTCTTCCGATCCTTCGTTCCCATGGATCGGAGGTTCCCACATCCGACACAAACGTACGTCCCGCACAGTGCGCGAGGCTCCACCGAGTAAATCCTCCATGATTCGGCGATCGTTTTCGCGCTCGTCCGCAGCTAAGGCTTCTCTGAAATGCGCCATATCGGATTTCGAGCGATCATGTCCGGTGATGTCGTAGAATTGGTCGTTCGCCCACTTGATCTTATGATCTAAGCCAATCTGGTACATTCCAAGTGGCGCATTCTGCGCGAGGCTTCGCAGCCGATTCTCGCTCTCGTTGGCCCGACGCTCCGCCATCTTTTCCCTTTGATGCGCTTGCTCTCTGGAACTGGACTCTGCCCACTTCAGCTCCAACCTTGTCGTGATTTCTGCAATGCTTCGTTCTGTAGCATCATCGTACTCTCTTCGTGGATTTGTGCCCTGCACATAGAATCCCAGGAGTTGGCCACTGATTGTTAAAGGACAAATGACAATAGCACGTGGTCGCTCGCCGAACCCGCGCCAAACGACGCCATCAAAGAGTTCTGTGAATTGCGACGAACTGTCTTCCGTTAAGTCTAGCACCACACGTCGTTCAGTTTGTTTCGCCTGGCGAAATAGAGGAACCAGCCCATCTTGGCTTGTTTCCAAGTTCGCTTTCTTGAGATGGCAGCCACAGGTTTCTGGAATGGCTATAGTACTCTCGAGAAAGAGATTGTCGGTTTCTCCTGGCATGTGATCGTCGAAAGTGTAAAGAAGCATGGCTGTAATGTCGTAGGCGTTTATTTGTAAGGATTGGGCGAATCCCGAAAGGGTTTGCTCGATGGAGTGTGGCAAAATGCTGGAGATGTTGTCCGTCACTTGCCGCCGTCGCTCAAACAACACTTGCTGCGTAGATTCGAATGTAGTGTTGTAAAAGCCTGCAACTTCACCATTCTCTCCACGAAGAGGAATGAACTGTCCGGTAAAATACGTTTCCTCGAGATAATTGTTTCGGTTCACGAATAATTGGATGTTATCAACATTTATCGCTTGTCCTGAGACAGACGCCTGTTTGAACACTGGCTCAATGCTGGCTGCCAGCTCCGGGAAGGCTTCTACGAAAGTATGGCCCATAAGAAATGGGTGAGCGCCCTCACAACTCACGGCGAAGCCTTCGTTATAGATGGCTATCTTCTCCGGACCCCAGTAAAGGCAAGCGCCACGAGAGTCGGCGAAGATCATGGTGACGTACGCGCGTAATATTGGACCCCATTCTGATTTTGGGCCCAGCAGAGTGGTACTGAAATCGTAGTCGAGGAATAAGGCGTTGTGTTCTGTCCTTGGTATGCAATCTGTCCAGGACCCGTGCGATGGTTCTCGGCTAGGCAGAGCTGAGAGTTGCATTCTGTCGACGGCCCGGCACAATAACCCCGGCAGCTCGGCGGAAGCTGTCGTGGAAGGCGTGAATTAAAGCAGCATGGAAAGGCCTCCGGTAAATAGATCTCGGATGTAGTCTGGCTATGGGAGTTAGATAGCAAGCGAGGTTAGAGAGTGAAATCATCGGACCCTGGGATCCTGGCCAGATCTGTCGGGCGGTACGGTCCGATGTGGAGATCACACATAGTCTCAAGAAATGAAGAGACTTGTCTCTGTGTTCAAGGTCCGGACATGGGTACCTTCGTCGAACCCTAGCCTTAGTTCCATTCTCCCCGATCTTCCGTGGTGACTCAGCTTGCACATGGAGTGTATCACATTCATTCTCCACTATAAGCATCTATCTGGAACTTTCTCTTAGCAAAACCAAGTCCGAGCGTTGTGTTGCGAAGCCTGGTAGAGCATCTGTACGTCACAATGTGCCTCACTGTTTTCATGCTTTGATGACGCACATGACGGTTGAAGTAACTAATTCCTCCCTTCCTTCGCGGAGGATGTGGTTGTGCGGGCGAATGCGATGGTACGCTCCCGCCGCAACCCGCCGCCTCGCTATCATACGAGATGGCTTTCATGATGGAATTGTTTGGAGCCCTGGCGAACCACCATGTCTTACCCTTGAAGTATCGCCGTCCACCATCCCTGATGGCTATAGTTACCCGGAAATACTCCGAGGAGTAGTCTCGCTCCTTTGCAAGGCTGAGGGCGCAAGGCTGAGGGCGCAAGCATCTTTCTCAGCCGCCAATCAAGTTCCTTCGTCGAGGCTCTATAGCGACATTGCTCTTTGCCAAACATTCGCCAAATCATCAGATTTTGCTGTGTACGTGAGTGGGAAAAGCCGTTCCATCGCTCATTTGCTTAGAATAACCGCAGACTCCCGTCTATCACGGTCTTGATCGCCGTCCTTTGGTCTGCCATTTTCACGACAAGTACCGCCTCGTCTCCGGGGCTGAGCTCAGCCTGTAAACTTACAAAACATAAGGCGTAGCTGGTCTATATTGTAACTGCGCCACGACTTCGCTTGCTCCTTAGATGGCCGAGAAGGCTGAAGAGACCTCCCACGACCCAGCTCCCCACTGACGATACAAGACTTGTTGCGAAAATTACATCCATCAATCCTGAAATCTCGTTTCGCGTTTCGCGTTGCTGCTTGTTTCTTGCTTTTCTCATTGGCTTGATACAGATCTGTCTCAGCAATCAGGCACTCATGCGCCAAGCCTAATGGTTCGTCTATTCATGACTTCCGTTACATGAGGCAACAGCATCGTTGTTGCGAGACACAGAGTTACGATGCAGGATCATGGCAGTATGATTTCTAACGCGCAAAACAACGCATCTGACGCTTCCTACTACCAAAGTAGTAAGACTTCCGTCGAAGCCCTCGACGGAAACGATCGACAAGGAAGATAAGCTGCCTACAAAGTTGAAGCCCTAGACTCAAATTGTCACCAGACACAATATGACCCGCCTAGCGCAGATGTGGCGGTAGAACAGACTGTTTGCGCTCAATGTCGCCGCGAAAGGCTGAAAGAAGGCCACCTGCGCCTTGTGAGGGTCCTGCCCGAAACGGCTGGAAACCTCATACAATGCGAGACCAAGTTCGTGTCTGTGTTGGCGAATGGAAAGGACATTGCCCTGTCGTATGCATGGGGACCGCCAATTGCGGCACACGCGATCTTGCTCGATGGAAGACGCCACATGCTGCCGAAAAACCTATGGCAATTTCTCACGGAATGGAAGTCTAAGCTAGAGCAGGCGGGTTAAAAGCACGACGCCAGCGAGAATTACTAGACTCGACGCTATCTGGCGCGGTTGAGAGCAAGAGACCGGTGGGAAGCAAACACCTGGTGGTAGTAGGGGGATGCGCTCCCTATTGATCAATCGAACATGCAAGAGCGGATGCACCAAGTTCGTATCATGTCACATATATTCACAGGAGTGGAGAAGGTGCTTGTTTGGTTTGGACGTATCAACAACAGAGTGGACGACTTGATGCAGTGGTTCATCAGCGAATCTTTCAGCTTTGACAAACCATGTCTTCATCGGAAGCATGTTGCAGGTTTTCGGGATCTGTATGAAAGGTCTTACTTGAGCCGATTATGGATCTTTCAGGAACTGAAGTCTGCCAAACAGATTGCCCTCATATGTGGGTCTCATGCGCTTAGTTTGAAGCACTTCGATCTGATTCTTTCCAAATTGGGAGATATCATCTGGACTACCACGGCGTATTGCGAAAGCCCTTCCTGGGCGGAACAGACGTCGCCTTGATGGATGAGGAATCCAGGTCCGTCAAGCTTAGCCCAGCTGCAAGGATGGTGGATATTTGTAGCCATGACACTCCTACTTCTTTATGGCTTCTGCTACAGGTGACTGCGTATTTTAAATGCTACGATCGCAGAGACAAAGTTTACAGCCTCCTCAGTATGGCTAAGGCTAAATGCGAAGAGATCGATGCGGACTACGAGCTGCCTCTCCCTTGGTTGATGAATCGGGTCCTGAGCAACCTATACGCGACCTCCCCACCTCAGAGTGAACACGAGGTTGCAATTCGTTGTGAATGGCGCAAATACATAATGGGATACTTGGGCCCTTGAACCCGACTATCTTGCAGCGGAGGATGAAGTTGTTCGCTGAGAGGTTTTGCGCATCGATCATTGAAGTTCTTCGCTCTCATCAGTATATACATTATATACGGTCCGGTTCAGCCGAAGCTTGTACTTCGCAGACTAGGAACAGATCAGCTTAAGCTCGAAACCTTCTGGGCTGCTAACGTTTTTGGTTGCAGCTATTTGAGCCTCCTAACTTTATCTACAATAGAGTTACTTTCTCGACAGCGCCCTGGGTGGTCTGCGAAGATACGGTGCCAATCATGATCCAGCCGTAGCTCTCTGGCTATGATGTCTTTTTTCGCAGCACCTTCCGTAATTCACCACGAATTCCTCATTCCTGGACGATCACGATAGCAAAGATTCACGCAGAGGTGCACGGCGATTTAAGCTTGTGCATTTTCAAAGTTGGTATCTTACGAGCATGTCGCCAAGTGTGGCGTACATGCAGGGCGGCACGAGTGCAGCTTGCTATTCTTAGACACTGTTCAGCCCGATGAGAGACACAGCTCATGACGTTCATAAGCGATTGCTGTCTTTGAATCGTACATGGAACTATGATACTGATTCACACCACCATGCGTGCTGATATGACATGGGCCGAAACGACAAAGCGAAGGCAAGATGCAGCATCGAGGAACCAAACGCCATGAGTGTGACGTCCGCCTCTTGTGCGCATCTGCACCAAGCTAACACTACAGATGATAGCACGAACAGTCCACCTGTACACTTGCGACCGAAGGCCGCTGGGGATGGACCACTAGTCAGCACGAGCAGGTACACCGGACACCGCTACCAAGACAATGCAATCAGCGGCAATGCAAGAGCGCACTTTGGCGACAACACACCAACGTCGTCAACAACAACTATGGCACACACGAAGAGGACACGGAACAAAAGCGCTGGATGGAGTTTCTGAAAGCCCTCAGCTTCGAGCGCATGGACTTTCGTCTGGCAGCAATCACCCCAGCGTATGGCGAAACATATCGCTGGGTCTTCTGTAGGCCAGAATACCTGAGATGGCGCGATCCGGAGCTACGCGGTACACACGGATGACTGTTCTGGATCAAAGGCAAAGCGGGCGTCGGCAAATTCACCACCATGAGATGTATCCTGGAACATTCGACAGAGAGCATGCCGGAGCATCACATTATATCTTTCTTCTTCAACGCCCGAGGCCAGCCTTTGAAACGATCTGTCGAGGGCATGTATCGCTCGCTGCTTTGCCAGCTGCTGGAAAAGGTACCAAGGCTGCAAAAAGTCGTCAGACTACCTCGGTTTTCGATCGCCAGCCAGGAGTGGGAGCCAAGCGCCCTACAGGACATCTTCCGTAAAGCCGTACTTGGACTGCAACAAGAACGCCTGATGTTCATCGTGGATGCGCTGGACGAAGGCAACCAAGCTGGCGGCCGTGCCATGGTGGAGTATCTCGAGAGCTCGACGGAAGCTGCACAGTCGAGGAAGATCTCACTCGAAGCCTGCCATGCAAGCCGTCACTACCCGCACATCACGGCGAAGATCACGGGTTTAGCGACATAGTGGAGCTACTTTTTGAGTGCGGCGCGGGCGCCGCATGTCCTGACGAACCCGGCTACTCAGATGGCTCTGCCCTATCACAAGCAGTCTACAAAAACCGCAGTGCGATCGTACGGCTCCTGTTGGACCACGGCGCGGATCCCAATGGCGAAAATCATTTGTACGGCCAGTCCATATTAACAGCTGCGGTCCAAGGCCATCATGAAGTTCTCGAATGACTTTTAGATGGCGGAGCTTGTTTTGATGACAGTCCCATGCCGTCTTACAGCATCTTCCGCCAGGTTTTACACTCTTCGTCGGGAAAGAATCCGGAGAGATCTACTCGGCTGTTGTTAGAACACGGAGCTTACATCAGCGCCAAGGAAGCTTCAGAACTGTTGTCGCTGGTGGCCGATCACTCAACGACACAGCCCGATCTTATCGACACTTTCCTAGAGCTTGGAAACGACCCCAATGTTGCCTTCGACTACGGCGAGCAAGCCATCCACGCAGTCGCCCGACGGTTCGAAGATCGTCAAGTGGTTGCGACGACAAGTATTGTTTGCTGCTGGTGCATATGTCAATGCTGTAAACGGCGAGGACACGACAGCGCTGATATTATCTTCATTCGGGGGGAAGGATGCGGTCGTGCGATTCCTCCTTAGATCCGGAGCAGACGTCAATATCCGAAGCAACGTTCTCGGCACCGCGATTGAAGCAGCTCGTTTGACGAGAGATGACGAGCGAGAGCGCTCTGGCTCTCGCACAGACGCCGAAAATATCATTACAATGCTGTTGGAAGCAGGCTCGCGCGACTAGGGACAGAATGGAATGCGGGCTGGATGGATCACGTGCCTTCGGTTGAGCTGCATACTGAGTGAGCTTGTGTGTTTCTATGATTGATGTCATTGTATAACGCTGACGACTTTTAGACAGTAAGAAGTGTAGCACACTGGAATCATGGGTCCGGGTGTGAGATACTTTAGTCGTCTGAGTGAAGGTTGCATATTCTTGACCGATACTATGTGATGTTTTCGCGAGCCCACTGAGGTACTTGTACTATACTCCTGGTATCTCGATAGTACTTATATGATTCATAACCGCCTACGTGCGACTGCGATGGTATAGCGAGGTGAGTGGATACAAGTGCTTGAACGCCGTGAGATTGTGTGCCTACTTCCAGGTTGTGCAACAAACAAGCCGGCTTAGCGCTCATACTGCATAAACTGTTTGCCAAGCTTCAAACTAGTCCAGTTCACTCCGAGTTCTCGAGTTGATTCCAACAATCCAGTCTATAGGGTCTGCTTTGAACTCCAGACACACAGAAATCACTAGCAGCTGATCAGAGCCCGACTTCGCCGCATACATGCGACTCCGAGATGTCCGGAGTTCCGCAAGGACACCTGAATATCAACCTTATTCTTTTTTTAGTGCCTTGGGCTCTTATAATTCGAGGAGGTATTGCAGACACTTCAAACAGTCCAAATAGTTAGAGGTATTCACTTTAGATGATTCAATCCGACGATCTGATTGGTTCAAACAGTTCAGTCTCACGTGACCAAACTGAACTGTTTCATTTATTCATTGTACACCCTGTCTGCTTCTCGTCCCTCGAAGGTACAGGCGTCACATTCCTTTGCTCTCACTCTCACTAATGTAGGCGATGCATAGATTTGAGCCAGGAACTTGTACTGACTTTGCAATCAGACCAGTTCAGACTTCTTCGTCCCCAATGTCTGCTTCTCGTTTCAGTCGCAATTCGTACTTCGCAGGCTAGAACGAGTTAGCTTTGCACTCAGTTTTTCCTAAAGAACCAGGGACAGCAAACTCACGTCTTCCGTATCCAAAACCAACAACCCCTCCTCTCCCTTTCCCATCATATCCAAAATACTCACCCTCCCATCCCTAAACCTCACAGCACAACTACTCCCAGCATAGCTCACCGACTCCCCCAGCGGAACAACCTGCCCACTCTTCGTCGTAAGCTCCCTAACCTCATTGATCTCACTCCCGACTCGGTTCGAAAACACCAAAATCACATCCTCCCCGCCAACCAAAGTAGCCTCCATCACAGGCGAAAACCGCTGCAACCAGTAACTCACGGTCTCCAGCGCCGGCTGGCCCGGCTCAATTTCCATTTCTTCTTTGGGGAGAGAGGTTAGCCACGCCATCGACATGACGATTAATTTCGCGCCGTTGGCGAGAGCGTGAGTTGCGAACTCGTACTTGTCCCAGGGCGCTAGGAATTGATACGGGTTGATGTCCATACAGATGCCGAGACTGACTTTGCCCAAACCTCCGAGGGAGTCGCAGAAGAATCCCGTGTCGCCTTCGGCGGCCCAGCTTTCGTCGGTGTAGTAGAGGAAGGATTTGCGGTAGTTTGCTAAGACCTCGCCCGTTGGGCTGACGGTTACGGTGGAGTTGTAGCATTTAAATATCGGCTGGGTTGATGGTCCGTTGCTGGATGGTTGGACCGTGTCGTCGACGTCGGTGGAGAGTTCGGGGTAACCGGCGATGACGTGGCAGTTGTAGCGTTTTGCTGTTGTGATTACCCATTGGGTTGTTGGGCCTGCTGTTGTGGGTTCGAGGTAGGGTTTTATTGATTCGGCGGAGGGGTAGTTGTAGCCTGTGAAGGCTAGTTCTGGTAGGACTAGTAGGTCGAGGTCCGCGGGTGGTGGCGTTGTTGTGAGGATGGCATTTGCGGTGGCGATGTTTTTGTCCACATTACGCATTTCGGAGTCGAGCTGGAGGGTGGCGATTTTCATCTTGATGGTTCTTTCTTCTTGTATTTTTGGCCAGACATCAAGGAGGTATACTCCAGTTTATTGGCCGATCTTTTGTCGAATGGATCCGATTCGACGCAATATACGATGCGGGAGCCAGGATTATCACAAGACTGACGGCTGTGCTGGAAGGAGTGTTGGATTGTGGATCAGGTCATACGTTATTACAAGTTGGAGGTGATGTTCCCCAAAGGTGGTGTTGATTGAGTTCAACGGAGGCTTCTTGGCCCCTCGCTTGTTGGCGCTTGCTTTGGCCGGGGAAGATCAATTGTCTGCTACACCTCAAACGTCGTCATAGCAGGCATTGAGTATGACCTCCAGCACAGTAACAACAACATGATGATCATACCGCTATAACAACACACAATGCCTCCACAAAGTCGAGGCAAAGCGCCCTCCAAGCCATTGCCCAAGCCATCAGCCATCTATTCTAAGTCTACACCAAACCTGCCCACCCTCCACTCCATCACCACCACCAGCACACAGGACGGCAGCACCATTAACAACTCGCCCAACACCGCGCACCCTCCCGGTCAAAACGCCGACCTCCTCTCGCCGACCTCCATCACATCTCCCTCCGAGCCAGCCTCAATCGAAGACTTCTCTCTCGACTCGCCCGCCGACTCCGTCTCCTCAGATGAAGAAGAGACCGATGCGCCGCCCGCCTCGCTCCCCAAGTTCTACCACCACCACTCGCGCAGCCACACATACCTAGCGCCCACCTTTGCACCGCCCTTCTACAACCGCCCACCCACACCGCTCCCGCCCTCGCCGTCCCTCACCTCCCTCCTCCGGCCCAACTTCAGCTCTCAAAACAGCCGTCCAGGCACCCCAGACCCCTCCTCGGACGAAGGCGGCACGCCACATACACATAGGCCAGGAACAGGCACACAAACCCCCAACAGCGCCGCCGCGAGCACGCTGACAACCTCCTACCGTACGGCCAAGCCCATCCCGCGCGCCAGCCCTCAAGTACCGACGTACGAGTACTACGGCTTCACGCTGTACCTCGTCTCCTCACTAGTCTTCGTCGTCTACCTGCTATGGTCTTTTCTGCCGTCGCCATTCTTGCATTCGCTGGGGATCTACTACTACCCCAACCGATGGTGGGCGCTCGCCATCCCGGCATGGACGGTCATGTTCATGGTGTACATTTACGTTGCGCTAGCGAGCTACAACACTGGCTACTTGACGCTGACAATGGGCTCGGTGGAGTGTCTCGTGGACGAAGCAGCGAACGTAGCCGTCGTGGACTCGCGAGGAAGGCTGGTACGAGACGAGAAACCGAGTTGGAGTGCAGATAGCCCGGACCGGAGTCGAAGTGGGACTACAACGAAGAGTGGGCGAGGGAAACACGGCGGACAACACAGTCGGCAGGCGAGTCAGAGTAAGGGTATAGGTTTGGATCACGATGTGGATTGGAGGGACTTGTGGATGGAGGGAACGGATGCGGTTATGGATATTCCTATCGGAGGCGTTTGTGAGATTTTGTATGGACAGGGAGGTGAGGAGAGCGTGAATGGCGATGCAGGGCATGGTTGAGGTCTTGGATTCTGGAGTTACTGTTGAAAAGATACCCTTGGTCGTTTTTTTTTTTTGTGTGAAACCAAGTCGCCCTCTGCTCGAACATTTGGCTTGCTATCAAGGGTTGTTCGGAAGCAAAGAACTGGCCCTAACGTGAGTGACGACGATCGTCCAGACAAACATTTTCTTGGCTTGAGCGATGAATACTACTCGGAATTATTGGTTGCTAGATGATAACTCCGCACATTAATTACGCTGGAAGCATCGCCGAAGAACAACTCAGACCATGCACACCTGCGTCTCGCGGTCGCAGGCTCGGAAGCACCTTTGCCTCTGGGCGACCTTCAATGAGCTCGATCCAGGGCTTTGCAGAGAATATCTGTCTGTGCCGGAGCGAAAGTGACCTGATACCAAGACTTCGAATGGCACTGTCCTCGTGGATGGCGATTTCTTCGCTGTGTTGGTAAGGATTCTGGAGGTTGGGAGCTGCTGGGAAGATCTGAACGGACGTGTTTGTGGAAATTTGGAGAGATCCATGTCTCTGTAAGTCTTATCTGTTCGATTGCAGTGTCTTAGATCAGAGACGCAGGTGAATACCTATTCGTCGGACTCAGACTATCATTGTCGATCTGCGTCCTCGGTGCTGCAGTATTGCTTGCTTGTACGGGAGGACCCGGCTATGACCGCCTACCAGTGCCATGCGAACAACATGTGGGTTCGAGGCCGACGGCACGGCTCACCGAATCAAGATATCTACTTTATCGTACTGCAATGTCTTCAGACTCGCTGCCTGGACTCTGTGCTCATCATCATGCCTGGTCACGTAGTCTCACGCACTAGCCGCAACACCGGTCTGTGTCTGGTCCAGGTTCTGCTGCATGCGTAAGAAGGCAAACAAAGCTACGCTTGCTGCCGTCTATCAGACGCGATCCCCCGCTTATGTATGCCCCGAAGCTGCCAACAATCCCAAGCAAGGTGCACGTCTTCGAAAGCTCACTAGTTTAGATGACCAGAAAACTCCCCACAAAGTGCCTCCGCGGCGCACATGCGTCCTTGGAGGTTCCGTCTAAGCCGTCTCACACAACAACAGCTCGCCGCTCCCGGAACTCGTCATCTTCTCTTCCGGCTCGCTCGAGCTAGAAACGGGTGTACTCGATGCTTTGATTCGCCACCTCCCACATCTGCTATAACTTCGAAGGCTCAGAGGCTACACTGCGCGACGAGCAGTTATAGATCACCTAATACAACCTGGAACAAGCCTAGCGCTCTTTTCGTACGGCACGCAGAAAAGTGCATCTTCTTCCCCAGCAGCAGATATAATGACCTTTTTGTTCATGCACGAGATCAACCACTCTCGGCGGTTCGGACACACAAGCAGCGGTTTTATAACGCTCCCAATGGCTGGTGTACTACGTTAACCCGCTGAGAAAGACCCTTTCAAAGTACGCGACGAAGCCTGAAGTACGCTGCTAGGGAAGGAGATACGTTTTGAGTTTGGACTACGCCATATCACGCGAATGCTACTTGGAACCATATATCTTGAGGCGCCAATTTCAAGATACGCTTATGCACACGCGATATTTTGATTTGGAAAAGAAAAAAAAACTACATATAAACGTCATCATGCATGTACGCCACATCGTCCATATTCCTATTCAGCCCGCGTTTCCAAATAGCTGGAAAGCCCCAAAGTATAGTTCCAAATAGGCAAATCAGCATACGCGGACGTACACAATAGCGAACTTTCACAGAGTGTACTCCGTAAGAGACCATACGTCCACCTTCTCCTGTGGACTGAAACATCGCTTGATAATATTGAAAACATGTTCCAAGAACAAAGAAGCTGTTCTGTTACACGACAGTCTACATAGAGCTACAAATAGAGCGCTACAAATCAGCGGCGCAGACGTCCATCGACAGCTGTGTCTTCCAGCCTCGAGCCAGCCAAGCTCCCGTCAAGCCGTCCTGCGCGTACTTTGCCGCACCAGAATCGACTGCGATGCTGCCCGCTTCATGATGGAAACAAACTGCGCTACCTCCAGTGGGGCCTGTTCCAGTACCAAGGTTGTACTGTACGCGCGGAACGCCCGCTCTGGCGGTTGAGTGCCAGCCGTGGCAAGAGCTGCAAGGTGACCGCGTGCGAGGTCGACGACGTGGATGTAAGCGCGCACCGCAGTGCCGTCAAACGTTCCCCAGTTTCGCTAATATAAACCGAAAATGTCAGGCGCACAGGGCGCGGGTCTCTGCTCCTAGAGAACTTGTGCGATGACCAGGAACAGGTTGGTCGGTCGAGCGTTCCTGGCGAAGATCTTCGCCGATCGTACCTGGAGGCAACGGGATGGATGTACCGTAGCGCGGTGATCCGCCCAGCAAGCGCCACATCTTCAAGGACGGCCTCGCTGAAATATTTGGTCCTGCCTCAAGGCAAAGTCAATCCTTTCACGCCCGGCACTAGTGGCGATCCATCTTCGTCCACGCCTCATGAAGTAATCGTCAAGGTCACTGCCGCAGATCGACGACTGGCTGGACGCCAGAGAGACGGATGGAGAAGCCGAGGAGTGAAAGGAGCAACTGTACGAACGACGCATTGGTGTTCTCGTTGACAATCTAAGCAAAAGATTGTGTTATGTCTGATGGATTGAAGGCCCGCTTTGTATCTTCACAAGCACTATCTACTGGCACACGTCACTGATTCCTCACCTGTCGCCAACGTCCGTCGTTGTGG
The DNA here is from genome assembly GCA_022828445.1 of Graphiopsis chlorocephala. NCBI lineage: Eukaryota > Fungi > Ascomycota > Dothideomycetes > Cladosporiales > Cladosporiaceae > Graphiopsis > Graphiopsis chlorocephala. The sequence goes on along the minus strand of JAIZZJ010000008.1, from coordinate 1,840,051 downwards.
GGCTTCTTCGGTGTGTCCCAGAAGTTCTCAATATGGCCGACCTTTTGCGGGAAGTAAGACCACGAACGTGGCTTGTGGGTCACGCCACGAGGGTGAGCGCCCGGAAGCGTGCTTCGTGGTCTTCAGGTTTTGCAAGCGCCTCAAGCCCATCATTGAACCACAGTTCGACGAGCCACAAGCAGACGATGTCCAAACCATAATTCAAGGCTGAATGTGCCTGAAGAAGCACGTACTGTCATCGCCAAGGACCTGAAAAGGAAGTTTTTGACAACGGCGAGCCGTGTTGAGCCCCTCGGTGCTGCGGCATGCTATGCCTTTTATCGGCTTTGGCTTCTAGGCTTCTAGATGGGTCTGAACGAATGAAGATGGAAGTCAGCGACCTCACTGGAGTCTGGAGTCACGGCTGATCGGTCAATCCCGAGACTGAATATGGTCTTCTCAACTGGTTCAAACCATACACTCGGAAGCGAGGATTCTGTATCGCCAGTCTGGCCCTTGATCTCTTGCCACACGGCGAGCCGTTGATGTGTACTATCAAGAGATTCATAAGGTAAGTCTTCGTAGGCTCCCTTTTTTCTACTCCAAAGCACTCTGCTCGTTTCATCTAATCCAGGCCGCTTGTTCATCCAACTGCTCCATATTTCAGCGGAGCCGACCCTGGACATCCCTACTCGAACAGATCGACGCGTCATTGCAGGATGGCAAGCAATGATCACAAAACCTTCTCTGGACCTCGGCGGTGGCTACGAAAAGCGTTTTATAGGACATCAGATATAGAGTCCCAGCGAATCTCTCACTCAGACCCAGTCATCTGCGTCGATGACAGCCAATCAGCGCCATGTCGAGTTCTTGTTACAGAAGCCGAAAAAGTTCCAGTATCCGAAGAAGTACAGTTTGGACTAAGTCTTCCCCTCACACCGGACTCGACACAAGGCTCTCACGCTTTACAACAACAGCCCCAGCCGGAAGCGACCCAACTTCATCCTCCCAGGCCGGTACTTACGGCTAGGCATTCTTCTGCCTACTTCACGCCATGTGATATCTACGCCGCCGATCCTGAAATCCACACGGATAGTATCTACTCAAACGACGATGCTGCGTCCTCGAGAAGCAGTTTGGCAAGCAACACTTCCAGCGGATTCCAAAATTTGACAACATCACCTTCATTTAAACCTAAACGAAGCCGTACTTACAATCCTTGGACCCTCTTGAAGGCTGGTTGGCGTTGGTTTACATCGGTCTTCGATCCACAGTGCTTTTGGAAAATGATCGACATGCGAGAGATTTTCTACCCCTTCACGTGGAAGCGATACATCACCTTGGCAATTATTGCTGCCGTGATTGGGGGTATCGTTGTGACGGAGCTTTTCTTCCATTGGATGACTGCCGCAATGGCCATCACGAGACAGAACATGCTACCCGTGCTTATCCTTGTTCTTGGGCTGGAACCTATCATGATCGTCATTATCCTCATCTTTGCCAAAATCCCCAACTTAGACACGTCGGATGCTCCTACAACGACGACGGAGAAGCCGCTGGATATCGAAGCTCAAGGCGATATTCTGTCAAGTGAGGCGACACCGACGAACGATCACCGTACTGCTTTGGTTATTCCATGCCACAACAGCGACCACGACGCCGTGATCCGAGTTCTCACATCAGCATATCCTCACTTCCGGCCATGTGACATTTTCATCGTCGACAACGCGCGTTCCATGCACCCCAAAGATAACGTTTTCCGCGAATTCATCCATTCTCAGCACAAAGATATCAACTACATCTGGAGTCCCGTCGGCAGCAAGAACTACGCCCAGCTTGTTGGCGCCGTAGCAGCCGAACACCACGAGTTCATCATGACCGTCGACGACGACGTCTGCATCCCCGCCTCGTTCAGACCTCCCATCCACAAAATCAACGATGTCATGAAAGGCGTTGGCTTCCCACTCAAAGCCACCAACGCCGCTGGCAAAGTGAGCTTCGGCATGGTAGCATGGCAAGATTGCGAATACCGCATGGCCGGGCTGACAAAGCTCGCCGAAGAGCAGATCTGCGGCGGCGCTCTGTTCCCGCACGGTGCTGGGTGGTTCTGCGAAAGGGGGACGATGGTGGACCTCATCAGCAACTACCACAGCCTCGACTTCATCGCCGAAGACGTCAACACCGGCCTCTCGATGATGAAAATGAAGAAACGCATTGGCTTTGACGCCGCCTGCGTGCTCGAGACCGAAGTGCCAACGACCGTATTCGGAACAGGCCTGAACTGGTATCACCAGCGCGTGCGTAGCTGGGAGATGGGCCGTCACGGCCGCCTGCTCGCGTTCCTCGATCGCTTCTTCCTCTCGCTCAACGGGCTGAAGAACCCGCTTGCCATCCTCGCGCAGAAATTCATCTTGTTCTACAGCGTAGCCTGCATCATTGTCGACTGGGTCCGAATCCCCGTGATCGTCACGATGGGAACCAACGGGGCCTACTGGCGGCAAGCGGGCCTGCTCAGCTTGGTGTCCATCTTCCCGATTCTGTGGTTCAAGTACGTGTCCTGCCGCCGCCGACCAGACCTGCAGCCATCCTTTTGGGGCGCTATCACCATACCAATCTACAAGCAGCTATACTACTTCGTGTCCGTCGTTGGCGCAATTCGCGCGCTGGTTTTCTATATTGGAGGGCACAAGCGGCCACTCACTGCTAAGCAGATGATTGAAGCGGGCGACGAGCGAGTCCTTTGGCTGGATCCGAGATGGGCTACGAACAGGGCTTTCCTAGCCGACGAAGGGATGGCTCTTCGCGCAGCGAAAGAGGTTAGTGCTAACGACTGCGTAAGCACCGAAACTGATCCTAAGCTCAAATCACTCGTGGTTACCGAGACGGCTGTCTTACCTGTACTTATTTCAACTTTGCCAGAAACGCATGCCTCGGGGCGAGTTAGGGTTGATTAGACATTAGACTATCATTGTATACACTGGCGCAGGTCCTTCGATCTAGTACATGACGTGTTCCATCTCGTACACCACAAAGCATCGTCAGTTTTCACCAAAAGCTTCGCGCAGTTGAGCGCCGCGAGTTTCGCGAGCTTCGCCTCACATCGAGAAAGGCGGGAGAATCAATAGGAAATGAGAACTGCACAAAGTGTTGAATGTTGAGCTATGCCAAGGAGGGCTCGGGTTGCACTGCATCAGAATGGACATAAGGTGTGAAACGGATAGATCATTTTAGAAGCAAATGCAGACAAAGCGGGAACAGGTGGAAAGTGAGTTGAAGTGGACATGATCATTGATGCTTCACCGTGCTGGATTGTTTTTAGGCAAACTACTACCAACGCCTTCAGAGAGAATCCAAGTCTGAATGCCACAGAGAGAACATGCTTCTGTCTCTCAATCATCATCCTCGCTCTCCTCGTTACTGTCCTCGTCACTGTCTCCATCGCTTCCCAGGTCCCATGGCACGTCCTCTGGCCCCACATCGACGCAAGTCAAATATCCGACCTCATCAGTGAGGCGCAAGGTACACCGACTCATCTCCTCCACTAAACCCACAGCCTTGCCCTTGAGAGCCTCGAGCGTGTTCTTGACAATCGCGCACTCAGACCGATGACTTTGCGCGTATGGAGACTTGAAGCGATCGCTGAAATTGCTCCAGATCTCATCTGGGTCCAAATAATCGCGGGTGGTGATCGCACGGAAGAATCCAGCTACTGTAGCACAGCCTGTGCTGTGGTCACACAGGTAGTTTTCGGCTGGTTCGGCGTCGGACTCGTTGCGCAGGTGGCCGATGTGGTCGGTGACCCAATTGCGGAAGAGGTTTACTGTGTTGTAGACCATGGGTTGGTTGTGCTGGCTTACGATCTGCGAGGGGTAGTCCTGAGAGACTGGCACGGCTCTATGAGTCGGAGTCATGTTAGCAGGGCATGACATGCGGGTCAATTCATCTTCGATGTCGCGGCATTTGAGGTACAGCTCGCGCGAACGGCGCTGGACGATAGCTTGGACATCGTCGGGGAGGCCGTCCACTGTCTTTCCGTGTTTGAAATTCGAGCTGCTACCGACGATGTGCTTGAAAGCCTCCTCGTACACCGGCAAGTTCTCCAGGGCAATGGCGATCTTCATGCAAGGCACTGGCTCTGTAGCGATAGACTTCCAGAATGTGTCCTTACCCACGTAGCCGTAGAACAGGCTATCGAAGGCGCCTTTTACTGGAAAGATGGCATCGAGCTTCTGGGCGATTTCGACAACCCTCTGAACGTGAGGCAATGCCGTTGAGAGATCGCTTTTCGGGATACCGTGCTTCTTGCCAGCGATCATGCGAAAGAAGCTCTCATATGCCTTAGGCCAGTCGCTTTTGGGCACCTTCGGGTCGTCGCTAGAAACATCTCCTTGGTCCGATTCAGCTTTGAATTTCGCGCTCCTAGTCAAACGAGGTCTGTCTGTATCGCTTGGCTGCGAAGGCAACACGCTCTCAATGGTCGCATCCAGTGCCTCGGCAACAAGCTCGGGTATCGAAGCAGAAGAGAGAACGAGCATGCCCTCAAGACCATGTTTGGCGACGCAACCCGAGGATTTTGCTTGCGCATCCTTGCAGAATTGTTCGAGGACGCCAGAGGTTCTGCAAAGGGTTTTTGTGTTAAGCAGGCAGGATCTGGTCAGGTCTGTCACGTTGAGCACGACAAGAATGTTGCCCTGATCCAGTGGGTTCTACACATATGTATTAGTACTGGTCGTGAGTATTTGATATCAGCGAGCGCACCTTTTTGTTCGCATTCGCAGCGAGGACTGCATCGTTCACCCATGTTGCTTGTTGACGAGGTGTCGCATCTCGCTCTGGTTCGGCCATGTCTTGCGGTCGTCCCTCATGCGACACGGTCTGGTCACGGAATGGTGTTGCCCTTCCCTCCGCTTGAGACATATGTTCCCTCGGGTCCTGTGCGCTAGTATCCCGCTCCTGCGGCGCAATCTGCTCCTTGCAATGTCCAGGAGAATTATGCTGAAGCTCCTCAACACCGGAGTCCTTGGAAGTCGCAGTCTCAAAGTCCTTCTTCCTAGATGCATCTCGCACCGGTGTGGCCTGTTGTTCAAGCTCCGCTGTGCGGTCGGGACTCAGCTCATCCACCAGCGTCTCCGCATCCCCGCCCACAGGAGTCACCATCTCACCGGGCAGGACCTTCGGACCAGCCAAAGCCGCATCAGAGCGCACCGGCGCCATATCCATATCCATGTCTCCGTCGTCGTCGCAAGCCAGTTCCGCCGGCGATGTAGCTGGACCTTCCGGTGTCGGTGTTGGTATGGGTGTAAGCTCAGAGAAAGTCACCCATCCGTAAAGACAAAGAAACACTCGGGTGCCCTCCAATCCAGGCACTCTGCGATTCACTCACTCACTCACTCTCCAACCCAGACACTGCAAACAACCCATCACCATCTAAAACCTCACTTCATACGACCCCGCCCTAGTCATATACCTCACCCATTTAACACTCGAATAATTGCTCTTCTCAAACACCTTCAAATACCTCACTAGCAACCCACTGCTCGTAAACATAAGCAGCGAAAACTGCATGCTCAGCGGCGGCCGACTCCAAGCCTTCGCGTTCGTCATCGTGCTCAAGCTCGCCTCCGCCGAAAGTACAAACTCCGACTGTCCCGTAAACCTCGCGATCTTCCACACAATAGCGTTCTCGCTAGGCTCGTACTTCGCTTTGCCCTGCGATGTGCGCGAAGAAATGTCTGCTGTGTTGAGGGGCGTAGGGATTTTGACGACGACGTTTGTGGCGAAAAGTTTCGCGCCGTAGTTGGCTTTAATGGCGATGGAGTATTCGACTTTGGACTTGCCGACTTCGTTGACGATGGCCTGGACTTTGAAGGGGAGGTTGACGTTTTCGGTGGCGCGGTAGTTCATCAGCTGGAAAGAGCCGTCGGGCGGGATGAAAGAGATTGTGCGGTCGTTGGTGAAAGAGGAGAGCTTGACGCATTGGTGCAGGGAAACGTCTTCGAGTGTGACGGAGCCGGCGGCGGCTTTTGAGGCTTTGTTGCCGCCCATGTTGCCCACGGGTCCGTCGAGGGATGAGTCTGCGCCGTTATCTCCTAGTGTGAGACGGTCGTTCAGGCCGAACTTGCATTCTGGCATGCCTGTGAGATAAGCACGCATTTCGATCGCGCCGTTGACGTCCGCTCGTAGGACAGTTCCGTTGGCAGAGACCAGCAAGTTGACGTCCTCGATCACATCCACGAAAGCCTCGTTCTTGCGGTATTTAATATTGTCTCTCCTCCATGACATAGCACCCGTCGCCTGCATGGTAATCTTGCTGCTGTCCTCAATAGTCGGCCGTTGCGATTGCACGCCCTCGGTCGTAATGTACATCTTCAGCGTCTCCGTCTCCGTATTCTGCGGATAGCCAAAATCCAGAATCTCATCCAGCAACTCGTAGATCATGACAAAGTTGCTCTTGACAGCCTCCTCATCGAACCGCCCGAAATAGCTCCTGCCCAGATTGACCAGCTTGTAGAGGAACTCAAACACCAGGGCGCTGTTGACGTTGCCTTTGGTGACGCCGACGATGTAGATGTTCTCGCTCTTGATGTGCGAGAAGGTGGTGCTGCCGAGGGTGAGGATTGGCGAGCGGATCTGGGCATTGGATATAACTTGGATGCGGAAGACATCGGCGAGGCGAGGGCGCATGTCCTGGCGGAAGGCGCGCAGGATAAGGAGTTCGCCTTTTTGGTTGAAGAGGAGGATTCCGGAGAGCATGGCGGGCGAGGTGGTGCACCCGGAGGTGTCTTAGTGGGTGATGTTGTGAATGTTTGTGTTCTCTAGTGGTGTATGTGCAACAATAGTGGTTAAGGAGGGGACGATTGCGAGCTGGCTTGGGTGGAGAGCGAGTCAGGGTACGTCAACCTCGAAGCGGCATCACGGCTTCAAGTGATCGTCCACGCCTCGCATCCCATCGACTCTGCTTGTCTACATCCATTCAACACCACTCTCACACCTCGATCCTCCTCAGCAATACCTCTATCGAACCAACACCACCCTCGCGAACCACCTCCAACCACCTCTCTACCCACGCCAGTCCGCGCGACCCCATCCCACCCTCCGATAAGGCAGCACAACCAGCAACCATGAAGCCCGTCGTTTCCGCCTTCAACGCATGGACATGGTATGTCGCATTGGAATAAAGAGAAAACGGCTCTGCGATTCAGGCAGGAGCAAGCGAAGCAAGGACAATAGACTGACATCCACCTCCACACAGCGTCGTCATCTCCATCTTCGCCATCATAATCCTCAGCACCATCGGCGCCATGTTCGCCTCCGGCAACCATACCGTCATGGGCTCGGCCGAGGATCCCAAGGACGGTAAATCGGTTGCCACGGCTGTCTTTGGCGCGGTGATTATCTATGGAGTAAGTTCTTGCTGGGAAAAGTCTACCATTCCCTCTAGAAGCTGGAAGCAAGCTGCGCCCGAATGAGCCCGAGCTAACCACACACAAACAGGTCTTCCTTCTCTTCTGCGGCAGCCAGGCATTACTCCACAAGAGACAGACAGCAGGCGGCGAGATTGCGCTGCGGTAGAAGGAAGCGAAGTGTAGGAAGACATGTCGAGAATCGGCTCCGGCGACCGAGGGCGGAATGTTACATAGAAGGGTGGCAAGATTCAGCGTGGAGGAAAGCTATCGTTGGGGGATTGCAAAACAATTGGCGTTCGTTCGTTCGTTTTTTTTTTTTCTTGAGAGATAATGATACCTAGGGGCGTTTTTGTTCTTGAAGAAGAGGTCCGACCTATTTATCGCGTGTACATTGCTTCCGCCATCAGCGATGTTTGGAGAACCATCACATTTCTCAAGGCCTGACGATTTAAACACGCAGGACTTATGCGCTCGGTCATATCTCGAGCAGGCACCTAACACCAGTTCCAAGACCAATGTCCGAAAAGGTTCCCAGGGCCTTTTCACTGCTGATAATCCTGCCAGCATTCAGACCAAGCAGCATTGTCGACCATGAGATTCTCGTGGAGTACATGAAGCTCACTGACTGAGCGATGTATCTCTTCAGCATCGTAAAGCTCCCACTGGCCATATGTACGCCACCAAACTCTGAGACTATGGTAAGATGGCACGCTCGGCCACTATGACCGCGGTGCCTTCGGATTGTTGATACACCAGCCATATATCGAATAGACGCGGGCGTATCATGCAGTGCAGCAGTCGAAGCCAGAAATTGAGCGATTTACATTCACATACGATGAACCTTAGGGTGCATATACATTAGCATGATCTCAGCTTTAAGCCAAAACAGGCAATGATAATTCTCGAGCAATATTCGTAATTCGTGTTATTCAGACGATGGGGTATCTCTTAATGTGTTACAACGCTGCGCCAGGTTCATCTTACCCAGCTGCAATCGCTCGCCTCTCTCTCCCTCACACACCGCTGCCGCCTGTGTGTAACCATCTCCAGCTCTCATCGGACAACTTCACTCAACAAGTAGTAGGTTTCCACCACTAACCGATCACCTACGACTCTCCACCACCTTCTTCCTCTCCGCCACCACCGAACCCACCAAAGGTGCCAGTTCCCCAAACCATACCCTTGCTCCGCATCGCCTTCTTGGCCTGCGCCAACTTCCTCCTCTCCTCTGCGCCTTCGCGACCCTTTTTCTTACCAGCCTCGTGCACGGCTCTCTGCCTCTCCGTCTCCTCAGCCTCCTTAACGGCAATCCGCATGGCCTCTTCCTTATCCTTCATGCTCTCCGAGATAAGCGACTGCGCATGTTCCAGCGAGTCGAATTTGTTAAAGGCCGCGACGTCGAGGTTAGCAGCCAGGGCGTAGGCGTTCAAATCCATAACGCGAACGGGGTCCTTGCCCAATAAAGCGGCGTTCACGCGCTCCGGGTCGAGACGTTCCTCGCGGTTGAATTTCTTCTTAATCTGAGCGCGGGTTTTCGGCGGGAAAAGCTGGCTGATGATCATGAAGTCCGTGCCCCAGTTCTTGAGTGCGTCGTAGAAGCGATCTGTCTCGTCTTCACTCCACGGGTCGCTCTTGGATTTCCACATGGGAACGCGGTCTTTCTCGTCGCGCTTGCGGTCATTCATATACGTGGCGCGGTTGTGGAAACGTGTTAGTTCGTCTTCTTCTTCAACGGGGGCCTGCATGGCGATTTCGGCTTGTGCTTGGGCGCGACGGTCGATTTGGAGAGTTTCTTCGTCTTCGACAATCTCGCCGTTGACAACGCGGAAGCCGAGACCGCCTTCAACGGCGCGGGTTGAGTTGTCTTGTTTGTTTGATGCACCAGTACCCTCGGCGTCCTCGGTCGATGCATTTGCATCTTGATCTTGTGCGTTAGACTTTTGTGCTGTTTCTGCTGACAGGCCCTCTGCTTCGGCACGTCTCTTGCGCTTAACTTCTTCCCAGTCGATCTCAGCCATTTTCTTCTCACGCTCGGAAGTTTTGCCGTAACGTTTCTGTTTGGTGATAGTGTACATGGAAAGAGCTTCTGGATCAATCTCGTGGAGCTCTGGATCTGATTCTGGTTCCTCTTCGTCTGCATTCGTCTCGTCATGCACCTCGCCTTCGGCACCGCCTTCAGGAGTAACCTTCTTAGCTCGAGATTTTGCCGCAGGGTTTTGACGTGGCTTGCGAGGTTTCTTAGCTTTTGTTGCTGGTTGCTCGCCCTCTTGACCCTCGACAGGCTCCTCCTCGTCAACTCTAGCTGGTGTTTTGACCTTCCGGGGTTTGCGCTTCGCGGGAGCCTTCTTCGGCGTAGCAGCTGCGTCTGCCATTGTCGCGTCTTCCGTGGGATCCTGAGCAGTGGCCATCATACGAGCCACAGGAGGTCGCCTCGGAGTCTGCGACGGGCCGGGCACAGCGCCGTCTTCCAGCTGAGACTGTACCAGAGCATTGCTTCGAGTGCTGTTACGCTTGGGTGCCTTCCTTGGCCCGGTTTCGCTCGCAGCAGCACGGGCACGCTTTGCAGGACGTGTTGTTGTAGTTGCACTTGTCGCACTCGAGGCATCCTCGATCAAATTTGGGGTATCCGTCACGTTTTCTTGTACACTCGAATTGGCTGCTCCTAACTCTTCCGTCCTGCTCGCTGACTCGACTTGTGCGGCTGAGCTACCCGACTGAACGCCATTGGTCGTAGCATTGTCGGGCAAATATGCAGGGGGCGACGTACCGCCTCGAGCGTGCGAGTCTCCCGGTCGGGCGTTCTGACCTAAGACGGGCTCTTGCTGTTTAGAACCAGTTTGCGCCTGGGAAGGGTTCGCAGTATTCGGGGCAGACAGGACGACATTGGAGATCTCGGTAGAGGGGACGATTGCCTGAGTCGCAGGCGGAGTGGGCACTGGTTGCACGTGGCTCGAAGGTGTAGATTGGTGAGGTCTTTCAATGCTAGTTACAGGCTCGGCAAATCGCACATGTTGTGTCTCGGTGATCTGTCGCACTGGCGATTGCTGGGTCGCAGGAGGAGTAGGCGGCGCGCCGGCTGATACTGATGTAGGACGCGACGTAGAAGAAGACTCAGTGGAAGGTTGCTCTGCGACAGATTTTGGTGCAGGTTTCGCTGGTGGTGCTGCTGCTGGCGCTGGTGGTCCCGCGGGACGACGACGAGGCGGTGCTTTTGGCGCGGCTTTCTTGCCAGACGTGGCAGAACTAATCAATGTCGACATGATGAGACCTGTGCGCCTGCATTGAGGCCGAGGAGTGATATGTTGGTGATTAGGCGCGTGGTATGGCACTTCGAAGGTGTAATCGGTAAAAGCACCCAAGAACCGTCGATAAGGAAGAAAGTCTCCCCACTAAAAGATTGCGCGACTGCCGGCACTCGGGCGGCTTGCTGCATGAATGCCTCAGTAATTCAGGAAAGAACGCCACGCAACGAATGAATGAGTGTTTCCAGAATGCTTTCTTTCCTCCACACGTCCAACAAACGGCAATGCACAAAATACTCGGCCTTTCAATTCCCACCACCAATAATTGACACATTTGCCACACAAGATCACAGTCTTAACGGCCGTCACGTGCTCACGTCCCGCGCCGTCGCGAACCTTAGTTGGCAGCGGATCAATCAACGCCAGCCCAGCCCAAGCCAGTGGCCGCAGTCCGACATCTCCTTTCGCGAGTTTTGCACACACGCCCTACCAGCCTCACACAAACAACCAACAACAACAACACCATTCCATCCGCGCGTCCAGCACCGCCTTCGCTGCATCGCCCGCTCGCCACCAGCATCTTGCCACTGTCCGCAGTCGCGAATTCATGAGGTAGTGCTGCCCGCCAGCGCATCTCGCGCGTACCATCTTCAGCCTCGACTCTCAAATGACCGCCGCCGCAACGCCTTCGCTCCCGGTGCCTTCATTTGACAGGCCCAAGATGGAAGATCGCAAGCGCTCACTCGTGCCAGATTCTGATGAGCCAGTCTCGCGATCAAAGCGCATCAAGGATGATAGTGGAGCCCCTCGTATGAGCGCTGAGAATGAGGCGGCAGTTGAGGTATGTTTACCTTTCAGGCCTTGCATTCGCATGCCGGGCAAATGCTGACAAACACTTCATTTAGGCCTACCAGAAAGATGCCATCCTCCGCCAAATGAACGAGTACAAGCGCGAGCAAAAGTATTGGCAAAAGGAATTCACAAAGCTCAGCGAGAAACTCACACACCATGATGACCACCTACGAACAATCGACGCCTGGTTCTCTCAGCTGCTCGACGAGGTTCGCATAATGGCAGCCGACACCCTTCCCACACCTCCCACAAGTGCCACATCAGCTTCCGGTAGGACATACCCGAGTACAAACATTGCGGAATACATTTGCTAAGAGTCGGTATAGGTGGCGAGATATTCAACTCGGCTCTCGAGTTCACCGACAATGAGCAATTCTCAGCCCATTTGTCAGAACGCTCTCAAAAGATTAAAGACGCCATCAAGGATATCTTTGGTCGCATTCCCAACGCCTCGCCTGAAGTCTTGAAGCTGCAAAACCAGCTCGCTTCTGCTCTTGCCGAGGAGAAGGTGGCAATCGCAAGATGTCAAGGCCTGGATTCCGAGAAACAGCAATTGACCGACCGCCTGGAAACCGCATCTTACCGATACCTGAAGGCCGAGAAAGCTGTTGAACGAGCCAAAAGCCTTCAGGTACAGAAATTGGAGCGTCAGGCTATGCTTGGTGGAAATGGCGAAGTTTCTCCAAGCACAAGCAAGCAAGCGGCGACTCCAATCAAACACGAGACCAACGGAGAGCTCGAAAATGGCGTATCTGGAGGCGAATCTGACACTGCCCGCAAAGAAGCCGTGGCAGTGGCGGAGCAGCGCAAGAAGCAACTCGAGGATCTGGAAGCCGAAAATTCTCGCCTGACGAACGAACTCTCTGCGGCGCGAACCAAAGTCGCCAGCCTCAAGGATGAGGATTATGCCGAAACTGCCCTGTTCAAGACTTTCAAATTGCAGCACGAAGACGTGATCAAGCGCGTGAATGACCTGGAAGCCACCAATGTGCAGCTGCGTGAAGAGGCACAGAAATACCAGGCTGAACGCACACAACATCGGGCTCACATCGAGGAGGACAACCGTGCTCAAACGACCGAGAACGAGAGCATGATCGCTCGCATTGAAGTGGATCTTGCCCGTATCAGGAATTCCCGAGATGAGCTCACATCTGAGCTTGCGATTCGCAAAAGCACTGATGACGAGAAGCGTATCTCTTCCGAGCAGATCAAGGAACTCGCGGCAGCCAAGGACATTAGGATTACAGCACTGGAGTCTGAAGTTGAGCGACTAAAATTGCAGGTTGGAGAAGCTCAGGCGGCCGAATGTGATCACAATGGCATGGACGAGGAGGCCTTGAGGTCCAAACTTCGTACACTTGAAAATCAGTACAATCTCCTAAGTCAGGAACTGCCTTCGATGGAAACCGCTTGGAAAAAGACTCAAGCTCTTGCAGCCAAAAAGATCTCTGAAGTCGCCAACTCTGAAGAGCTGGTCACTAAACTGAACGCAGAAAAGTCCAAAGCTGAGCAGAAGTACTTTGCAGCAATGAAGGCCAAAGACGCGAAAGAGTCAGAGCTCCGCGTGCTCAAGTCTCAAAATGCTCGCTCCAGTGAGATTGTCAGCCAGCTCAAGGATGCGGACAGCAAGACAAGAGAACTCGTCATTGCCTTGGAACGCCAGATCGCGGAAGCTAAGGACGGCTTGACTAAACTGGAACACCAACAGCGAGCTGTTGATCAGAAACACAAGGAGGCCACAACGCTCGCCGAAGGTCTTAAGAAACAAATTGAGGAGCTAAACACACTGGCCACTGCCAAAGACAAGGATTGCATTGCAGCCTCCAAAGCACGCCGAGAAGCCGAAGACGCCCTGGAACAATTGAAGGTCCGACTGGAAGAGACCAAGAAATCATTTGAGGCCTTGCGCAAGACCAAAGCCACGGTCAACAACTCCACTGCAGAGGACTGGCGGGTAAGTCCTTTCCATTATGCATGTCAGCCTGATGTATTTGCTAACCATTATTTCTTCTAGCAACTCGCCATTTGCCCAGTCTGCACTTCTAATATCCGCAACACTGCACTCAAGCTTTGTGGCCATGTCTTCTGCTCGTCTTGCGTGAAAGACCTCATTTCGAACCGCTCACGAAAATGCCCAAGCTGTGGCAAATCATTTGGTTCCGGAGATTCTATGAGCATCGTCCTGACCTAAGAAAGCCGACGAGCTGTGGGCAGATGCTAAAGGAGACGTTTGTTGCCCGTCACCACGACCTCCACCTCCGCGCTACGCCCTGTCTTAATGCCACGCGCTCCGTTCAACTACAACTGCGGCCATCTGGCACCTTGCGTCTGTCACGCAGACTCGGATGGGTTGTGTGTGCGCAAGGAGCACTGCACGCCAGCAGGCCCCAGCAGGGGGGTACTACCCTACACCGCGACTTCGCGACCTTCGACACAGCATGATTGCATTCCGTTCCCCATTTTCTATGGATGGCGGACGGAGACTTGATTGGGAGGAGAGGAGAGGTAGCGCTTGAGCTGCGGATGCCGCATCGCGCTTGTTGTAACTTGTATGATATAATTCACTGCCGTGCGCCCGAGGAACGGGAAGGCGCCGCGGCGGTAGTAGCAGTACCGCATGAATCTCAAGACCATTGAAGACCAAAGATTGTCAGTTGTTAAAATGTCGTTCGGTACTCGTGCCCTTAGATAAATGAACGTTGAAAGAACAAGACAGATGGTGCTGCTGCACGTTGTATGTGTATTGATGTCTGATCTTCACGGCATTAGACAAATAGCACTTTGCTTTTACAAGAAAATATTTGGATCTTGTTACGATAATAGACTAGGTCAAAATGTCCGGGCGTAAACACGGTACGCTGCCGAGACACTTGACGCCACTCACTCCACATGAGCTGAGCCTCCAGAAACTCCAACAGTTTGAACGTGTTCAATAGCCTTCAAACCCAACAATATTTCAATTTTACGCCAGGACCACAGCACAAATGAAGCAACGCATCACATTCATACAGCCAGAAGGCACGGGCATCGACCCCAATGGCATCCACGTCAACCCAGACACCGTCGTCTTCAGCAACGCCCGTAGCGCCGCGCTGGAGAAGCGCTTGACATTGGGCTTGGAGGACTTGCCGGCTGAGGTGCGCAGGCATATATCTCAGATTGATATCGTTCAAGGGGCACGACTGATTCCATTCCAGGTTACAGCCATCCTTGAGCAATGCCACGAATTGCACATCCGCTGGTCTGCCCCCGTGGACCACGCCATCCCAGCACCTTTCGTCTCCCGCCTCCCAGCAGGTCTGCACGTCTTCTTCACGCCGCTCTCCGCAGGCGCCGAAGTGAACCTCTGTCCGCTGCTCCAACAGCTCTTCGGTGCGGGACTGAAATGCAGCTCGACGACCGAGAGTTTCACCCGCCCGTCACAGCTCTCTGAGACCTTCTCCTCCTCGGCCAGCTACCAGTACTTCCACGTCCTGCCCTCTCTGGAGCATTTTAATCAGTACTTGCAAGCTAACGCGTGGCACACTGATCTTAAAGCGAGGATTGCGTGCGAAAATGAGGCTGAGTTCGCGACGTTTGCGGCTTCGCTGGATGTTGATTACGATGCTATTAGCCACGCTGTTAGTTTGAGCGCTACGTGGAGTGCTGATCAAGATGCGAGAGTGCAGAGGCCGGGGTCGGGCATTACGGACCGCGCGGTGGTGAAGTTTAGGGAGGATCATAGGTTTGAAGTGGGAGTGTTGACGGGCGAGAAGGCGAGTGAGGTCGAGGAGTTGAGCTTGGGGGGTTATCTTGCTGTTTTGGGGCAGCATGATGCACCGAGTACGTTTTCCTCATATCTACTGTTTAGTCGATACAAAGGGTTCCTCAGGCTGACTATTCTATCCCATCACAGGCCCAACGATGTTCTCCTTCCCCTCTCGCCACCATCCACTCCCCTCGCCCGTCTCGTTCGCAGCCTCTTTCCAACACCCAACAGGCCTGCACCCCAAACTCGACCTCACTTTCCCCGCCTCCTCTCTTCTCCCGCCCCAGCCAGCTTGCGCCTTACATGCCTACCTCACCCTTCCCTCAGCCCTCTTCATCGACCGCTACCAATTCTCCGACGCCCTCTTCCTGCAATCCCAGAAATTGATCGCCCTCCGCGCCCTCAGCGGCGAACAAGACCTCGAAGCCCCAGACTGGGTAATCAACGCCTGGGGAAGCGCGGCGCTGTTCGAGATCGCTCATCCTCCCGCCAGCTCAGGAGAGGAAAACTGGACCGCTACGATCCCGACACATCTCCGTTACGTCAAACCAGACAACAACACGTCCCCCTCAGTCTCCTCATCAGACACAGCGCATCTCTCCATCCCAGCCCCAGTCATCTTCTGGGCCTGCCCCGCCGACGAAGGCACCAAATTCAATACTAACCCTTTCGATCGCGCGAATCTGGGGTATGATGGGCTTTTTGGCACGAAGACAATGTTTTACCATGTTCCGCCTGCGCCTGCGATGGGTGAAGCGGAGGAGGGACTGTTGTTGGGGTTGGAGGTTCCGGTGTTGAATGCGGAAGCTAATCGGGGGTGGGTGGGCATTGCGACAGTTGCGGTTGTGGTTGCTGGGTTTACGTGGGTTGTTTGGAAGGTTCTTGGCGGTGGTGGTGGTGCTGTGGCTGGGAAAGGTGAGAAGAAGAGGGAGGTTAAGAAGGAGTAAGGTGATGATGAGTTGGATGCGTACACATAACTATAATTTTATACTCAACATCATCGCTGACATGTACTCATGATATCTCAGATTTCATCTGCGATGTCGTAAATCGTGCCTCGATCGTCTTCCTGCTTTCCATAGTTGTCCTCGAGATATCCAATCGCCTAAATTAATTCATGGAGTCCGAACATGTCTCTCGCCAACTACAATAACCACAAGTCAGAACCCAATGATTAACACGGAGAGGATCTCCGGGCCGCGCACGGGGCAGATGTGGCGTGCTAGGGGCGAAACCTGGTGAGCGAACGGGCGTTAACGCTGTCGCAACAAACCAAAACAACTTTTCATCTCTCTCGTACCCGACACTGACATGTTATCAATTTCACCGAGTGTCTGTGGACCTCGTTGCACACTCAACGCTTCTAGATCGCAATCGACTCCGCGGTTGGCGAGTTCGAAACGTCATTCCTACGTTTATGATGACACCCTGAGCGTGATGTCACATTAAATATCGAACTTCAGAAGAATTGTTAAAGGTCGATGCTTTTGTTGTGTAAGGTCTGTATTCCTCTCTTCTAAATCGATCAATACTGATTTTATTTACTCAATCTATCCACCAATCAGTTAATCAAAATGTCCGGAGACGAAGGCCCCACCACCGCCTACACATGGCAAATCTCCGCCCAGGACCAGCAGGGCGGTCCCGGTCTCGACAAAGACATGAAGGAGCAAGCCAACTGGACCCAGCTCGAGTACTGGGGTGATGACGGCAAGCCCTACCTCAAAGAGTACGAAGGCCGCGGCCTCCTCGAGAACAAGGCCGTCCTGATCACTGGTGGCGACAGCGGCATCGGTCGTTCCACCGCAATTCTCATGGCCAGAGAAGGCGCCGACGTCTCAATCCTCTATCTCCCAGAGGAAGAAGAAGATGCCAAGTTCACCATCAGCCAAATCGAAAAAGCTGGCCGCAAAGGTCACGGCCTGAAGTACGATTTGACCGAAGAGGGCAGCTGCAAGGCCGCTATCGACGAGCACATTAAAGTCTTCGGCAAGATCAACGTGCTCGTCAACAACGCTTCCATGCAAGTCTCGTGCGAAGACCACAGAGAGATTGACATCGCTACTGTCAACAAGACTTTCCAGACCAATATTATTCAGATGATGGCGTTGAGCAAGTACGCGCTACAGCACATGAAGCGCGGCGACAACATCGTCAACTGCGCGTCTGTGCTCGGCTACATGGGCGATCCTACCAAGGTCGATTACTCCTCCACAAAGGGCGCGATCGTGACTTTCACTCGTGCGCTTGCGAAGCAGCAGGCGCCTAGAGGTATTCGCGTTAATGCTGTGGCGCCTGGTATTATGTAAGTTGCTCCCCTTTCCCCTCAAACTCCTTCTCATGCAAAATACTAACCATCAACGCAGTTGGACTCCCCTCCAACCCGCCACAGCCAACGTCCCCGCCGAAGGCATGAAGAACGTGGGCGTCGGAATGTGTCCCATGAACAGAACAGGCATGCCCGTTGAGATCGCTACTGCTTTCATCCAGTTGGCGTCGCCTTTAGGTTCCTACTTCACCGGCGAGTGCATTCACGGCACTGGTGGAATTGAGATGCAGGGTTAGGGAAAGTCTGCCTGGGCAGAAAAAGTCTAATAGCTTATGATGATCAATGTTAATGTCTTTTCAATTGTATATCGAGCGGTTGAAGCTGAAGCGTGCTATAATCGTGCTGTGTGGTTGAGATGTAATGGGTAAATGTATGGGCGCGTCAATGGATTGTTCATATGTCTACGTACAATTTGCGATGAACAGCCCATGGGATACGAGCTGATATGTATTGTTGGCGAGCATTCAGTGATGCAGGACGCCGCCATTACGCTCAAGCTTGTGACTCTCAGTAGCAAGAAAGGTTCTTTAGTCGCTCTACTTGATCGTACTAGCATACTAACTTTCGAGCTTAGTAGATGTTGTAAAAAGTGTCTCAGCGGTCGGCGAATTTATAAATTTGGCTATGGCCTATGGTACCGGTTCATAAAACCAGTGATGACCAAGCTGTAGTTGGTCGTACTTGGGCTGTCTCACTATACACCAACTTACCCGCATAACTTGGGTCACTGTAGCGCTGCGTCGATCAATTGAGTCAACGTCTCTGTGACACACCCACTGACGTACCAATCGTCTCCAACGTCTATGAGCTCGCTGTCGAAGACGTTCAGCCAAGCAACTTCGGCACCCTTTGCTATCGCTTCCTCAACAAAAGGTGTTCTTTCGGTTCCAATCACCAGTGCCAGATCCACTTTCGTCGCATGTTGAAACCAATTCTCAACGCGGCTCAATTCAGCCCACGGGAGTTTCTCTCCGAACCAGCAAACTCCAGGGCGAAGTTTGGATATTTGGCAGCGTGGACAGCTTGGTATGTCCGCCGGCCGAAGAGACAGAGATGCGACGGCAGATTCCAGATTGTTAGATGTACGGATCTTGAGTCCTGGGATGGTAGGTTCATGGGTATAGTTTGATTCCTCGAAAGTGCATTCCTTGTTCTCGCAATAGATTTTGAAAAGTGAACCGTGTAGCGAGACCAGCTGGTCTGGCTTATGATCGGCTCTCTGCAACAGATCTGTATTGCGCATCCTATCATTAGTTAAGGAATGCGATTATTTCGAAACAGCGTCACATACCATCGATGTTCTGAGAAACCGTCAAAAGCTTCGGCTTCGCACTCGCCAACTTCGCCAAAGCAGCATGCGCAGGATTTGGCGAAGCATTACGCGCGATCAACCGCAAGCGTTCGTACACTGCCCATGTATAGACAGGATCCCGCTTGAAAGCTGTCTCTGAAGCTGAGCCTTCGATAGGCCGCTCCCAAAACCAAGCATCGTCTCTGAACGTGGGGATTCCGGACGGACGAGATAGGCCGGCACCGACGACCACGAGGATGTTTTCGGAATGTCGGATTTTGGATATGAGGGAATGTGCTTCGTTTGTACTCATTGTGGGAAAAGTTTTCAGCGTAGTTGCTAGACGAGAGTTGGGTATGCATTGTCACCGCTCTTCTGGATAGCTTCAGCTACCCCACTACGCCTCGCGAGATAACAGCGTCTGCTATAGTTCGTAAACAAGGCAATAGTTAGACAGGGAAAGCACCGACGCAAGCAGTTCCAATCGAAAACCTTGGAGTTGCAGGGAAGAGACATCAGATCCAGTGCTGACATAACAATAAAAATTGGGTCGAAACAAGAAGAGCTAAGGCTTGAATTCCTTGAGTGATCACAAGCAGCCACAATATGCGTGCTTTTAACGATATCAGGTCGGTAGTACCTTCGCGTGGTGTGAAGTATAGCACTCCGTGAGTATAGGCCAGCGTGTGGGACATGGTAGTCATCTCAAGAGCAAGGTCGTAGTATCCTTTATCGGTACTCTCAGGTAGCAGTGCATATACTACCTAGGCACTCGTGCTATGCTATTAGCATCTCAATGGCATGTCAATTTCCTATAAGACCTCGAAGTCGTATAAGATTGTGTGCTATACTTCGCACCACCCGAAGGTAATACTGGACACTACACTAACCCTTAGCATGAGACTTCGATCTCGAACGCACTGGAATCAAACGATCTGCGGTCTGCGTGGGAGGCAATCGATCAAAACGCAATGGTTTACTGTAGTGTCCTCCGTGTGAATCGGGGTCATAGGCTGGCTTCAAAGAGCAGATCCAGTTGCTGTCATGTTTATCACTTGATTAAATTAATTTATCATGTCCACGAGTCAGAACATGGCGTCACGGAGGCGAACTCCGCGCCTGTACGAGGGCGTTTCTTGAGGGATTTTATTCCATCGATCCATTATCGATCTAGTCCATCTGAAATCGTCGACCACTTGAGGTACAGATCTCTGAGAAGATGTGGAGACACTCTATATATGCCAATACCTACCAACACAGTTGTCGGGGTATCAAGATACCACTCAGCCATCGCCTCTGTCGGGCAAAGACTTACCCTGAACACACGCCCGGACGAAGGCCGTGGCGCCCGATGGACGCGATAAAGTGGAAAAGGCAACGCTAGCCCATGGGGCGATCGACATTCTGGAATAAATCGTGTGCGCTGCCACGCTCGTCATGCGGTTGCCGCCAAAATCCTAATCTGCCACACTGCTTGAGAAAGCATTAAGATCCTTCTGCAGCGAGCCACATGGATTTTTTGGCGCAGCAACAGCCGTGACCATGCTCATTTCACCTGCCAGGAGCATCAAGGGCTGTGATCCCCCACTGCATTCAGAGGAAGTTTCACGCCTGCTCCACCTCATCGACCAGGTCCATGGCGGCGGCGGCGGCTCTGCATCTCCAGCCGCAGATTATGCCCGCCTGCACTACGCCACACCCATACCGGACGAGAAGAGAGATGGGATCCGTTTACCAGGCTTGTCGGCCATCTTCCCGGCCTTCTCATCTGGACGAAATGGCAGCGTATCGGCGTACCCTACGCCAGCGTCTTCGGACTCAGTCCTCTCTTCCGCTGGGCACTCTCCTGGCCAGAATTCGTCATACGTATCGGCAGAACAGCATGCCATGAGCACTCACCTGGAAGCAGTCCGCAGAGGCTTCGCTTTCCACCGCAGATGCAATCGACATGCTTTTGTTGCCTACGAGCAGATGCAGGTCGATCTTTTACTCGAGGAATTCCAGAACAGCACCGCCGACTCCCGACAACTCAACGAAATCAAGACTTGCGAATTGTTCTCCATCAGCGTTATCGCTGCTATCTTCAACCGACTGGAAATTCCAGCAGACGTAAGCGATTTATTCTACAAGGTCGCCGCCGAGAGAATCGGCAGTTGGGTGCTGGGCCAGCCTTTGACGGCAATGCGGTGCTGTGCGCTTATGGGTCTTGCGAATTTGTTTCAGAAAGCATCGATATCGGTTCTCTATTTTGGTGAGCAACAACTAATTTGCTTGTAATTCAATTGCGCCTTCGCTGACACCCTATTCAGATCTGGGATTGAGCCTTGCTAACGGCTTGTGGCGCACGCTCAACGTGAATATCTTGGACGTCAGCCGTCCTGATCACATTGAATTCCAGGAGATCTGGCGATCATTAGTATGGGGTCGATCATGGCTACAATCCACCATCGGAGCATGTACTTCTGATGATCAAATGTGGCTGCCTCCTATTGTGAGCAAACCTCCTCTGCCATATTCGCATGGAAACAGCTTGCTGACAAGTACACAGACAATGAAGGCAGATAAAGGAATTGAGGTTGATGCTAGCACAAGGATACGTATCTTGATACCCATCGAGATCACACGTATCTCGTTCATCGCTGCTAGAGCTCTGAGAATTCTCGCAGCTTGCTCTTCTCCCGATACTCTCTTACCTGCGGTTCGAGGCCTCTTCGGCGAGATAGGCGACTGGTATGACAGCCTACCGCCGGTCACAGGCGCTACGGAGCTCTCGCAAACGCCCTGGAGCGATGACAAGGTTTCTCTTGCACATGTGCACCTGAGCCATCTTGGCGCAATTACCTTGATTTTCCGCAGGACTCTGAGTGTGTACAAACACAAGCCCCCCGGCCAAAAGCACCTTTTACAACCTGCGGAGCGAAGTCAGTTGGCCACGATTTTCAACGACGGCATCATCGCAGCGAAACAGTCTGCTCGCATCCTTTACCTTTTCCTCGGCGAGCAAGCCGGCGTGCGACACTGCTGGGCCGTCATGTAAATCTTACCCTTGATCCTCCACTCTCGATCGTCCAAGCTGACACGCCGGCAGATACATCGCCTTCGTCTCCGCAGCAATCTTGCTCTACTGCACAAGCCAAATGCAACTCCACGACTACCCAGAGTCCGAATGGCAGCCTCTCCTAAATCTCGTTGACAACGACATGGAAATCCTCGCCTACTGCGAAGAACTCGATCCCGTTGCAAGCAAACTACGCGACACCCTGTCGCAGTACATGCAATTCCTGCGCATGCCTTCTCTGGCTCCAAAGCCCAAGTCTCTTCCTCCATGGGCTCGCGCAACGCTCAAGCCAGAGTCCAAACCGCAAGGTCAAGAAGGTCAGGACATCGTAGACATGCTCCTCAGCATCCCAGCAGGCCGCGCGGGCCCAGCGCAGACAAGCGTAGACCTGCTTAAGCTCGTGTACCAGCCGTTCAACGACGCTGCTGAGCCGATCAGCGGCTCGACTTCCAACAAGTTCAGCGTGCCGCGCGTGCTGGGGAGCCTTCAACAGAGAACCCCTTCACCACACGGGAAGTGGGATTTCCAGGCCACGGATAGCTTGTTGCCGTTTGGTTGGCAGCTATGTCAGACCAGCGCGGCGTTCACTAGTAGATCGGCCACGCTCGCGCTGACGAGAGCGCAGAGCGCAGCAGCCTGAGATGCTGACGGCCAGCGTCTGAGATGGGATGCGAACCTACGCTACGCTGCGCCACGCAGCCGAGTCATGCATCTTCCCCCAAGCAGTCAACGACGAGAGCACAATATTGACGTTGATGTGATCGACGGACGGCACTCACGCACTCACTAAAACGCGTGCGTGAACTTGTGTGGGGAGATTACAGACATCAAACGACGCGACACAAAACGCCGAACCCTCTTCGAAATCTCGCGACTCCTCACGTTACGTTACGACGAACAACGGAGCGTAGCAGAGACGAGAGAAGAGGCGAAGCGAAGCGGAGTTTCAAACATGAAAGCGAACGTCACCACTCATTTGTGGGAGGCAGCAGCAGCAGTATTATGCGTGTTGTAGTGTTTGGTACGTGGTAGGCCCGCTAGCACACGCCACGATTCACAAACCCTCTTCGTCATCATCAAAAACAATCGACATACAAACCCTTAGCTGGAGTTCGCAGCAAGGACAGCACCCTCGTCCAAAATCAACAAGCCAGCAATCGCAGCACTGCTCAGTGTGCTCAAGATACCGGTGATCAGCGCGCTGACCGCAAGTCCTGCGACATCACCGGTCCTGCCTGGGGCGATTTGAGAAAGCACACCGATCTGGGTGCCAAGGGAGCCGATGTTGCCGAATCCGCAGAGACTGTATGTCGCGATGAGCTTGGAGCGAGCGGCCATTTCGGTGTAAGGGGCCTTGTTGACGAGGGTAGTGAAGGCGAGGTACTCGTTCTACAGAATTGGTCAGCTTTATGTTTCGGCTTGCATATTGTGATTATACTTACTGCAACGACCTTGAGGCCGATGAGCCGGGCGACGTGGAGGATATCGCGCCTGGGCACACCAAGGAGGAAGGCGATAGGGTAGAAGATGTAGCCGATGATCAGTTCGACGGTGAGGTCGTACTCGCCGTTAAGACCAATGTAGCGTCCCCACCAGGTCAGAAGGCCAGAAACGAGGTTCAACAGCGCGATAATGACAAGCAGGGTCGCAATGATCATGCCGGCAATCTTAATTCCCAACCAGGCGCCCTTGGCAAGAGCTTCCAGAACGTTGGCGCACTCGTCAGTCTCGTCCTTGGGCACGACGATCTTGCCAGCGGTGAGACACTCCTCTTCCTCAGGGTAGCGGAGGTGGCTGAGCGCCAGGGAAGCCGGGATAGACATGATGCAGCTCGAGACGAGCACCTGTGCGTTCAGGCCGAGGTTGATGTAGGCGATGAGAACGGAGCCAGCGATGGTCGCGAAACCACAAGACATGACCTGGTGGATCTCGGCCTTGGTGAGGTAGGGCACGAAAGGCTTGATCAACATGGCACTCTCTCCCTGTCCGATGAAAGGAGTCGCGGCCGCGACAACGGCCTCAGCGCCAGAGACGCGCATGCTCCAGAAGAAGAAGACGGCGAATTTGCCGATGAACCACTGGATGATGCCCCAGTAGTACAGCATCTGCACAAAAGCGACGAAGAAGATGATAGCGGGGATGACACCAGTGAAGAACCAACCGAGCTTGGGAACGCTCTCGTCGGTCAAGAAGATGACACCGTCTCCAGCGAAACCAAGCAGACTACGCGCCAAGAGCGAGATGAAGGCGAAGATGTCGTAACCAACGCCCGTTCGGAGAACAAAGAGTGCGATGATGAATTGGACGAGCTGGGAAGGTCAGTCTTGCCGTCATCGCATAGGAACTAGTGTCAGTTCGAGAACGTACCATGCCCATAATAATAGTGTGCCAGTTGACCGCCTTGCGGTTGCGCGAAGTAGCCCACATGCCGAGAATCAAAAGTGCCAATCCGAGCAGACTGATGCCGCGGTTGGCAAGGTTGTTGTCTCCGCTGGTCGGGCTAGCAAAGCCTCCAACAACGATCACAGCAACCGTTCCGAGGGCACCCAGAGGAATGCGGAGTTTTTCCGGAATCATGTGCACAGCTCTTGAGACAGTGTTCCTCCAAATCATCTGCAGAGGCTTGTAGACAATGGTGATCGGGATGTAGAGAGTGATGATTCGAATGGTGATCGCGAGCCAGAGAAGGAACGGAATGACCCAGTTCTTAGGGTGCGCGGTACCAGGGCGGTGCAGGACCAGACCAGCGATCCACCAGCCTGTGAAGAGAAGCCAGACGAACACGGCGAAAACGGGTCCAAGCCATCTTGGATAGTTCTTCTTGGGCTGTTCGCTCTCGTCGCGACCGTCGGACTGCGTAGGAGCAGGCGACATGCCACCCTTCTCGACGTCTACCATGATGTCGCCAGTCTTGCTAACACCGTTATCGGCTGGTGAGCCAGCATCTTTCGCGTACATCTTGTTAGGACCATGAGGCTCGGGCTGGATGTGGTTGTCGCTCTGAGAGGTCGAGGTAGGCTTGTCCTGCTGGGCGCTCAAGTCGTAGTAAGCATCTTGCTGGTGAGCAGCTTCGCCAGAGATACGTGCTGCCATTGTGTCGTCGTCGTCGTCCAATGAGGAGCTCAGCGCAAAAGCAGCTGGTAGCTTGGAGCGAAGATGCAAGATTTATATGAGCACGAGAGCGTGTCGGGTCAGGTCGCTTGCATTCGAGGCAGGGCAAAGGGTGATAAGAAATGTACAGCTCCCCAGGGTCGCGCAGAAGGAATCGAAGCTGCCCGCACCGGCTTATCAGAAATTCGCCTACATGTGGCCTACCAAGTGTCGTAGTGTCGCGTGCCCGGGCTGCCGGTGTGAAGCTAAGCGTGTCTCGTCCCTCGAGCGCGACGTATAAGAAGCGGGCGTGGCAGAATTTGTCGGGTCCGCCGTGGAAGCTAACGCCATGCGGCGGCAGAGCAGCGGCACGATATCCGGAGACATGCCCACGTTGGACTAGTGTGAAAGAAAAGGCTGGGCATTCTTCGATAAGAATCTTGGACCCCAGTCTAGAAGGCTATATGCGTTGCGCGCGGCTGAGCTTGAAGAAATCCCATTTCGCGTGTGAGATAGCGGTTCGTGTGAGCATCGGGTTTCGCCAGAGCTCGCCCGCGATATTGCTGCGAGTTATCGCGCCACTCAGCGTCGTCGCCTTGCCTGTCAGCGATGCACACATCGTCCGCCACCATTGCTTGACTGTCGACGAAGGTGAGGTCGAAATGGCGGGCCGAGCCATGTGTGCCGATCGCAGTGGAGTAAGTTTGGTAATGCTCTTGAGCCGTCGAGAGCTGGCGGGCAAGGGTGTGTTGCACTGTGCGGTGCTGTAGAAGTAGACTCCTTCTTGCCCTTCACCAACATCTAGACTGCTCACCAGCTCGGTCCAAGCGGATCAGGAAGGTGCTTTTTTAGCATTCACGGGGTGCAGCTCTTAGATACCGTCTACCCCGTGATCTCGTGATAGTGATATCTGGGGAGGCAATTTCCAGAACAACGGGATTGATTCGTCTAGCTTCGCCCGAGGGTAACATCGGCGAAACCGAACATCCTTGCCGAGTTTTGCCACGCTGCATTGGCGATTTCGTCCACTGTACAGCTCTTGAGGCCAGCGACCACAAAGGCCACCGTATGCAAGTTGCAACTCTCGTTACGTTCTTTTACTGTAGAGCTGGCATCCCATTTGTCCCTCTTCTTGCTCGGCAGAGCTGGGGCCGCATTGATGCAGTACCGTTTTGCGAGGTTAGATGATGGTTTTATGTCACCCCACGGCGCGTCAGTCTCGATTTGTAGTCGCTCCAAGGGAATCGCCGCGACCATTTCCACACTCTCACGATCCTGGAAGCTGAATCCGTTGACGCTAATATCGAGTCCGAGGTTTACCAGGCTATTCATTTCAGAAGTAGACCCGACAAAGCTGTGAACCAGGCCTCCTTTGGGTAGCTTCGCCAGGTATGGCTTGATGATTTCCGCAAAGTCCTCGAAAGCTGCGCGACAATGTAAGAACAACGGAAGCTGCCATTCATGGGCGACAAACAGATCCAGCTGGGCTTTGAAAACGCGAACTTGTTCCTCCTTGCTGGCGTGGTTGACACGATCGTAATCGAGACCAAGCTCGCCGAATGCGGAGATCGGGCACGGAGTCTGCGCAAGAGCATGCGAGACCTGCTTGGCCAGCTCTTCCATTGTAGACTGAATGTCGATCTCTGGTATAGCGGCGTGATAGGGATGGATACCAATGGTAAGTGTGCATTGGCTAGGATGCGAAGCGACGAGTGAACTGTTGATCTCGACATCCTGCAAGGACATGCCTGTCAACATGACTTTCTCAACTCCGGCCTTAGCAGCACGCTCAAGACTAGACGGAAAATCAGGAAGGTGGTATTGCTTGCCGCGGTATATGCCTTGGAACTCTTTGGCAGTTGCTGTGACTGCGACCTGCTCAAAGCCATGATACATTAGTACGTGTTACTGCCGGATTTGCTCGATACCAACCACTCACGTCTGCAAAACGCAACGGTCCTTTCGGAGCTGCGGGTGCCGCGGACGGCAATCCGCTGAGGTCAACATCCTTCGATGCCATATTTGAAATAGAAGATGTGATAAGTCAGGTAAATGTCTGAGAATGGCGATACTGGAGAGATGGTACGAAGAACGATTCAGAGTCACTACTCCAAAGTGTTAGAATGTTTACCCCAGGCTTCAACGCGGTGTCTCCATTCGACTACCGAAGTCGGATGCCAAGTAACCACTATCTCGGTCTGATCTTGGCTCTTGTTTTCGCGCTTTGTTTGTAGAAGAGAGATTTTTAAACTGGATGCTCGGTTCTTGCATGCTTTTTTCCAGATTGCAGAGAAGCACAGAGTTGGCGACACTTCGAAATCTCGATGTTTAGTTCCAATCGTCTGAAGCAGTGGCATTGTCTCAATGGCAGGGTTAGTCTTCATTAGATCCGATTGTAAACGTACTAGAGGTAGCACAATATATATCGGAGCTACAATAGAAGCTTCAGTATTATCTCAATAGTGGTCCTAGACCCGATGGAAACCATATATGTAAAGTACATGTAAGTTATCCATGAGCTCACTGGGGTTAGCTAGGGTTTAGGGTACATCGATGCAATGAAGACTGGACATGACCTGGCCCTTGACATCTCAACAGATGCCAAGAATCTATCGAGATGATGCAGCACGAGACTCGACTACCTAGTCACGAGATATTTATTCCATCACGTAGAGTCGCGATGGTCAACAGGCCAGTTCTGTTTTGCTTTGACGGGCAATCAACAACATTGACGCGGAACGACGAAGCGGCGTTCTCAATCCAAACAGAAACCTGTGTGCCGTCCAGATCTAGTTTGCTCAGTATCTCAATGGCAACTATTCTTTAGTTTGGCATTGGGCTAGATGCTAAGAGCTTCAAAATTGCAGACACGGCCACCAATGTAGGCAAGCACCTCAATGGCAACTGCCCATTATTTTGGTATTGTGCTAGAGGTTAAGAGCTTTGAAACTGCAGACACGGCCATCAATGTAGGCAAGCACCTCAATGGCAACTGCCCCTGACTTCAGCATTGTGCTAGAGGCTGAGAGCTCTGAAACTGCACACACGGCCTTCAATGCACGCAAGCGTCTCAATGGCAATCGTGTCTCGCCTGCATCGTTGCGTTAGAACATCCTAGCTCAGGGGTACCTTGCATGGTCCTTCACATAGGCAACTGCCTCAATGGTCTTCGCGCCTGATTCGACCATTCCGCCAGATGACTGTAGAAGCACCGCGAGTAGCTAGTCATAGGGAGAAGAATACGCCACTTTCGCAGAGAACGGAAGTGATAACATTACTTCTTCGAGTACGTACAATGACCCTGTTCCGTGTATCCGTGAGCTTCGGCTAAGATGAGATGCTGTGGACTAGTGCATAGCGTTGGAAAATGGCCGAACATGAAAACTGAATAATAAGCTCTCTACCATGGAACGAGTTTGATGGGAGAATTCCCAGACGCTAATTCGCTTCTCGCTTGCAGAACGCTGGACAAAGTGAAAGAACACAGCCTCTATGGTTCCTGTTCGCTGCGCATCACCCTAAGACTAGCATACACTCAACTCAGATGTATCTTCCGCGCATGTTCCCTCAGATGCAACCCAGTTCCGTTCGCAGATTTGGCCGACGAACGCCTGGCCGCAAGAACGGGATACCAGTAAGACGGCCACGCTGACCAGAGTACTGATATTTTCTCCGTGCGTAACGCAGCTTGCAGGACGTGGGAGAAATGGACTCGGAATCCTGATGGCTCTCTGCAGCGTACCCATCGCATCGCCCGGGGTTGGTGGTATGCCCCGATTTGTCTTTGAGGGTGTGCTGATCGACAAGACGACCAGCGGCACATTGTGCCTGTTCCCAGGAAATCGTACTGACACATAGTGTTGCATTGAGCCTCATCTCAGTCGTGCGCTCCGCGGTTCAACAGTTGTCGTTCAAGTCCTCGAATTACGGAGCTATGTTGTCTGCTCTCTCGTCGTGTAGCTGATGTAGGGTCGTGATCTGACTGCAATTCTCAAAAATTGACTTCCGCTAGGACTGCGCACATCGTAGGATCCACTACTGCCCAGGGCTTTCCTCAGACTTGATGGCGACCCAGACCTCTGGCTCCTTGGAGGATTTGGGGAAGTGAAGCCACTCGCGCATGCGCTTGCACTGAACAGCATGCAATGTCTTACTAGGAAATTGCAGAGCTACGTCGCCGACGCAGAAGGTTCCGCGGCGGTGCAACTCCAAAAGATGCTTGGTCTCATTTGTATTCCAAGCTCTACGCCATTTTAGTCTATCCATCTCATCGGCAGAAGTTTGTTCTCTGACCCTACTGCCTGAGGACGGTTGGTTGGTTGTAAGTGAGAAAGACTTTTGACTTGAGCTTTAGAACCTGCCGTAATATGCTGCATTCGCTTCATCCTTCTGAACATCCGACCTCGGATGTCTTAGTATGCCAGGGAAATGCAAGCAACAGGCGTGCACACCTCGACCGAACATTCGTTGAAGACTTGCTGGGAAACTGCAACGCCGCGTCGCGAATGCTGAGGATTCCCTTGCGATGCAGATTTAAGAGGTGATCATTCTCCTTCTGCGACCAATTTCGCTGTATTCTGATAAGTTCTTGCGCCTCTCCAAGGACGGGTGGGAGGCATCGAGCGCGCCACATTTCAGCGATTGACGCTCGGGAGCATTTGAATGCAAGGGCAATCTCCTTCTTGGTAGGGGCTTCTTTCAACCTCATGTGGATCATACGCTGGAGATCTGCATCTGAGTAAGACCTCTTTTTCTGTCG
Organism: Graphiopsis chlorocephala; assembly: GCA_022828445.1. NCBI lineage: Eukaryota > Fungi > Ascomycota > Dothideomycetes > Cladosporiales > Cladosporiaceae > Graphiopsis > Graphiopsis chlorocephala. Next base: position 1,810,297 of record JAIZZJ010000008.1, on the reverse strand, counting down.
TTGGCCGGAAGTCCATGTTTCTCTGTTTGCGATATGGTTCACGATCGAATAGAGAGTTCGTCCGGGCAAGCGAGCCACCATCTCCTGATTGGTTAGGCCCTGCTGCATCATTTCAAGCAGGAACGCCTCCTCTTGCGCACTCCAAAAGCGCGGAGTCGTTGTAGCCCTGGGTTGTTGGCCGACTTTTTATAGTTTCAAGATACTGGAGCGGCTGATAAGCGCCGGTAATGAACAGTTGCTTATTACATTCGCAAGCTTCAAAAACTCCCATCCCTGTTGGCGAGGCTCTACGAGCTTGCGGTCTTCATCGACAGTCCAATGAGCAGACCTTGATCCGGATCGCTGACTGGGTAGGGAGCACTTCCCGTTTCGCCAGGCAAAGGAGACCTTTTTAGGTGTGATCAACGAAGTAAGAAGTAAACGCCGCATCTTGATCAGTTGCGCTGATGTGGGGAGATCCAGACGGCCGTATTTGGATTCGCTGATGTGTCCCCTTGCAGATCCGATTCGCGTGGTTGAATGTCGAATAGCGCTGTTGGCTTTTCGTGTCACCGAATGGACGCCAGGAAGATGATAGCCGTCAATAATTTACAGAACCCTACTGATCAGACTACCAAGAGAGTGTATGATGTAGCATACTGTGGCTGTTTTCATCGGAGATTGTCGCGACAGTACGTTTGGCAAGGAGTCGGACAAAACGCGAAAGTCCAGAGTGGCGTTGGCTTCAGTCGTTGCACGTAATTCTGAATAGCGCATACCAGCTTACTGTCTCAGAAGTCTCTCCCCATCTCATTGGTATTGTTCTCTGATCATACTGCCCAACGACCAGAAAACAGATACAAGTGAGATGCTCGCATTGATTTCTTCCAAGGATCTCGATGGTCAACAGACCTACTTTGACACACGATATGCGATGGCCCTGCTTTGAAGGGTCTGGAGATGTACGCAGACTATCCACAGGGAATCGGATCGAGCAAGGCGGCTTCGTTCAGCACGATCAATATGAATCAGTATACCGTCCGTCGGGATGACTATGGTATCTCAATGGCCAGAAAACTTCCCTCAGCTTTCATGTTGCACGAAATCAGCACACAGAATACTGATGTTTATATCGCGAGATCGCGCCCAAGAACTGCACCAAATCCCACACGCTACCTACGGTACACCCGCGCAACTACGCCCTTCAACCACCTCACTCTCCATCTCTCGCCCACGAAATCACACGGCTACAAACGGATGCCATCTCATCGAAGCAAATACTTGCAATCGAGGAACTATCACACCACTTCGCTACGCCGCCTCCAGCCGACACCGCACTGATGCCAAACAGTGGGTCTTTATGTAACGGCAGGGCGCACGGCATAGAAGTACAACATTCATCACTCTCTTTTAAACCGTCGTTCTCGACAGTTCACTCTATGCACTGCGTCTTCCTCGTTTTGCTCAATGTCTTGTTCGTTGGATTCGTCGCGCAAAAGCCCAAGTCCGCTTCGTGGTGGCTTCATGCGTATCATTCAACATAGCTCGCACAACAACGATACCATTCCGTTCGCTTCCGACTCTGGCTATGCTGCGATGATCGCCATGCAGAATATATGCGTGCTCAAGCCGCAATCATGTTCATGCACATCCAGTCTCACAGCAATCCAAAATCCACATCTTGGGACGAAAAGGCTTCCACCACGAACGATACATTACAATCGCATTCCAGTCGACGACCAGGACACTTTCGGTGATGGAGACAAAAGTGGAAAGCAGAGAAAGGTCGTGGAGGAACGTTGTTCGTGAAATTCGCTGTCATCTAACGTAAAAATTCTAAATCTAGCCATCTAAGCGTACGAGGACGTGTCGCACGTAAACGGACTTCTGGGTTTGGTTCCAGAGGTGCTGGAATACTGGTCCGCTATGTCAGCGGCAGATGCGTAAGTACCCAGACCGAGGATAGCCAGGCCAACGACGAAGATAATAGCGTTCAAGATTGACAGGGCAATGTTCTTCCTAGTCGCGTTCCACTTTCCCTCCTTGACCAGCTGGAACCAGAACAGAGCAGGGAAGTAGAAGGTAAATCCACTAATGAACAAAGCGGAAATCAGGCCAAGAAGGGCGTTGAAGAAGGGGATAGCCTCAGCGATGACCCAAGCGATGATGGTGATGGAGCCAATCATGGCAAGCCAGACAGCCCAGCCAGCCTTAGTGTTGATGTACTTGATAGGGCTGTTAGGGAATGCACGGCCGATGATGTAGCGACCGACGACAACGCTGTTGATGGAGCCCGAGATGAAGATAACGGGAAGCGCAACGCCGAACGCGATGCGGGACATCTTGAAGCCGGCAGACAGGAGGGCAGGACTCTGGACGTCGACACCGACAAAGGCGTAGACCAGGGCTCCAGTAAGGGTGTAGATGAAGATCTCGATCAGACCAAGAGCCCAGATGGACTTCACATAGTCCTTAGGAGTGTGCATCTCAGACATGAAGCTGAACTGGCACACAGCGAAGGAGTAGGCGAAGACGATGTTGGTGGTCGAGAGGAAGGCAGACTTGAGGGTCATATCTGCAGGGGGCCAAGCAGACCAGGGAACGGCGGCCAGACCTCCTGCCGACTCGCCCGCAACAACACCAGTCGCAATAATGGTGATTCCAATTGCGATGACGATGGAGACGAAGTCGATGTATCCGAGAATAGCGAACTCAGAGAAGCTAGGAGGCACTGCGAGTGCAAACAGGATGATCGCAGAGATGATGCCCCAAACCAAAGCGCACATGTTGGTCTCATCGACAATGCGGATGAATGCGATGGTTCCTGTGAGAGCGTGCGAGCCAACCAGCAGGATGAGGAAGAGCGCAAACATGCCACCGGTCAACTCGTAACCAAAGCGTCCCCAGATGAGCTTCACCGCATCGGCGTAGTGCTCAATGTGAGGGTACTTCATCTTGACCTGGCCGATGACGTATGATGTGTAGATAGCGATGAGTCCAAGGCCAACACAGAGGATGACACCAGCAACCATGCCAACAGAGGCGAAGGCACTGGGCACACTCAGAGATCCCAACGCGATGGCCTCGACGATCAGAAGAGTCGTGAGCTTCATCCATCCCAAGCGGTTGTACTTTTGTTCTCCCTCATGCACTGTGGTCGAAGGCTCGAGGTCGCCTCCGCCGTAGGCCTCTTTCGAGTAGCCGGAACCAGCCTTGCTGCCTTTTGAGTGTGGTGGCGACGGCGAGTGTTCGATGTCGTGGTTGTAGTTCTTGGATTCGGTCAAAGGACCGGGGGCCTCAACCACGCGATCGGGGTATGTCGACATGGTGTCGTGTGCGACTACTGTCGAATCTTCTGGGGACGATGAGGTAGGTGTGGTGACGCTTTCAACGCGGCCGGAGTAAGACGGAAGGACAGAGGCCAGGAGAGAAGAGGGGTTGAAGAGGATAGAAAAGGTTGTAATGATACAGCTCAAGCTGACCTCGTGGGAAGCGCAGCGTCTTTGTGTTCAAATGGAGTGCGGCGGGGAAGGGAATCCACTCGAGGCACTGCTGCGGACATGACCACACAGCTAGGCCTACTCGAGATTTTGTTGACACATGGTGAAGGTTTGATCCTGGCCGTTGACGGCGAAACCTTGGGGCTTTAGGTAATACCAACATGGCAAAGACCTCCGCAGACACAGTGCGCGCTCCACAGCGAGGGCGTGCAGAGCCGGGTCTTCCAGAAGCGTGGAGACACCCTTCCTGCTTGCTCGTGCTCGATTGAATAATGCGGAGGAGCACGCAGTCGCAGGGCAGCGATGGGGAACGCTCACATCATAGTTGGTGTTGGAAAAAACGTCGTTGTCACCCTGTCAGAACGATGACGAGCATGGCGCAGGATCTTCAAGGCCAGCTCCAAAAAGCACACCCAAGCTTTTCGCTAGAATCATGCTTACTCGCACCTCTCCGAGACCTGCCGGCATGCCGCGATGCCGCGCCGCCTTCAATCTCGCCTTGTCTTATCTTCGTTGCGCGGCATCTGGCCACAGCCAAGCACGCAGTTCTGCCGTCACGTGCCCGTGCGTTGTGAGGCCTGCGCGCACAATCTGCCGCAGTAGCGCTCCCCCAGCTACCGCCAGCCAGGATACTTATCGCGCCGTAGCCATCGCCTTGTCAAAGAATTGTCAAACCGCTTTCTCCAGCCCGTTGATTGACATGGCGCCGTTTAGCTGCCCGCGAGTCCGCGACCCTGCATTTGGCCGCCGCCACTCCGTTTTGTTCGTGCGGCTCTGCTTGTGCCGTCATCATACTTTTAGTGCTGACCCTCCATGCCGAGCGTGTGCGAGACGAAGAGTTGCCAGTATAAGCAATATTCTTTGCTGGCTCTGGGCTTTCCGCCGTTGTGGCACGTGTAGTCCGCGTCATGAGTAGTAGCAAGCGTTCATTAGATCGAGCCTATGAAATGCTGGCCGTGGTCAGACAGTCTGTCAATAATCGCAGGCCAGACCAGCACCAGTGGCGAGACCCTAATACGCCGGCGCCGAACCAATGAACAATCGCATGCGCTGTACCCTTCCTCGTCACATCTCGAGCAAGCGGCCAGTACGTGGGAACTCGTGGCACAATAGGGTCTCGCTGGTTTCACGACTGCGCGAATACAGATAGCGATTTTCATCCCAGCCTCTCGCTGCGCTTCTTGACAACCTCACGGTGGCCATACTCGTATCGCATGGGGGCAGAGACCGTTGAGAGCTCTATTGGTGCGCATGCGTCTTTCGTGTGATTGCAACTGCATTTGCTGGGAAATGATGCATGAGTCTGCAATAACAACGCTGCGAGCGTTGAATATCCACGTGTAGGGCGAACAATCTGGAGTCAGTGCTGATGTCGGGGTTCGCCTGCGATTGTTGATTGATATACCTCCTACCCTCGATGTCTCGCCTCTCGCCGGTAAATTGCGGATTGTTCAAGATCGCCTGTTGCGTGCATATGTCGTTTGTGACAGAGGAGACATCGAGCGCGTACAACCCCCAACTCACCATACAGGTCAAAAGATCAGATGTGTGTGACTGGACGAAAGCTCTCCAAATGCTTCCGCGTTCGTCTTTTGTGCAACAATGTGCAACGCCCAGCCGTGAGCCAGCTGAGATCTTTGTACGGTGAAGCCGTACGGTACCTTACAACATAATGCATCAAAAATTACCATCCGTAAGATAATATAAAATTAAACTCGCAACCATATCAGAACGCACGTAACTCCTCAAAAATTCACAAAAAGCCGCCCACAACACCATCATCACAAACACAACCGAAATATCATCACATCCACTTCCATCCATTCAACACATGCCCACAACATGAGAATCTCAGTGTCATACTAAACCATCAAAACCCAAAGCCGACAACAATCCCGCAAACAAGCGCAAAAAAGAAGCTCCCGCGACCGTCCTGCAGAAAAGCTTGACGTAAAGTCAGCAAGGAAATCCGGGCAAACCACGTGCGGCACGCCGTGGAGATCATCTCTTCGGAAACTCAGCACGAGAACTCCAAACCTTGAACCTTGCTTGCTTGCCTAAACTACAAGAACAGAGACGATCAGAGTTATAAAGATCCCCCACGGGGAGCGGAGCACGAGAATCATCGGAACGTGGAGAGACTAATGTACACTCTACTACTCTAGCATGACAAAGCCTAAAGCCAATTGCCAGTTGGCCGGGGTTTGGCTCGCCTTGCCGCTCACATGACACATGACTCTCTCTATCTCTCCATACGGTCATTGTATCCCAAAAGGCCGCTAGGAGAAAAGGGCACTTTATAATCCAGCCACGATTCTCGTGAAGGGAGTTTCCATTACCCCTTCATTACGCCATAAAATCCCCATCCCATCCAAGAGTCTCGCAGACAAAACGCCCTCTGGCTCTGCTTCTACCTCACGCCGTCGCCCCGCACGTCCTCCATCGCCGCATCGCTCTCGTTGTTGTTCCGCCTCTGCTGCTGCTGCTGCTGCTGCAAGCCGGGCACAAATGGCTCATGATGCTCCGATTGCACCATCTCCTGGTGCAGAGCCCCGGACGTCTCGTGGCCAGTGTCCATGGCATCCTGAGGCGTGGGCGAGAGATGGATTTCCGTTACGTCCGTGTCTGGATCGCGCTGTTCGAGGTGCTGCGCTGAGGAACTTGGTGGGAGACCAGCGCCGGCAGGTGCATCGCCATGGCTACCGTAGTACGGCGGACCTGAGGTTGGGCTGGCGCGGTTGCTGAGGCCGTCGATCTCGGCGACGGTGCTGTCAATGCTCTCACGGCGGGAGCCGCCTGGTTCGATGGACTGGCGTGGGATGTCGCTGTCATGGGCGTAGTCGTACGCCGGCGGAGGGTTAGAGCGGGTGCTGTCGTGGAGCTCGACGTTGAAGTGGAAATCGTCGTCCTCGACGAACTGCTGCAAAGCGAGAGGGAGGGTGGCGTCGTAAGTCGAGAAATCGACGGCGCGGTCGCTGGCGTAGACGAGCAAGGCTGCGTTGTGCTCGACTTCGACGGCTTGGATAACGATATCGCCTTCGACTTTGGCCTTTGAGATGCGCGGGTGGGAGCCGTTGACGGCGTACTCGATGCGCCACCATTGCATGCCGTCTGGGGTAGCTTCGTCGTCGTTTTCGGTGGACATGTGGTCGTCTTCTTCATCGTGGTCTTCTTTTGGGCGGAGGACGTAGGTGATGCTGGCTTTAGTGGCGACGCCCATGAGTGTGTAGCGTTCTTTGAGGCCTTCTTGTTCCAGCTCTGAGGGTGAAGACTTCGATAACTTGGAGATGTTCTTCTGGATGCTTTCTCTCTGCTCTGCGAGTCTGAGGAGCTTCTTGTCGACATTGGCTATGACTGTCTCGAGTTTGGCCGCAATGTCGGCGTAATGTGGCTGTTCAGGTACGCTTGTGCCGTTGACGACGATGCCATTCTCGCGGTCGGCGTTGTTTACATCAGCCATGTTTTTTCCAGAAAAGTGGCCCAGGGTATGCTGCAGCATTGCTCTCGCGTCGATTTCCCTCCCTGGCATCTGCCACCTGGTAAGCTTCTTCTCGATCTCGTTGATCTTCGCAATACGCTCCTTTTCTCTTGCGATTTCCAGGCGCGCTGGTCTAGCTATATGTACATTCTTCTCGAGGTATTTGTCAATGAACAGTGTGGGGGTGATCTCAAGCTGTAGTTTTTCCGCGGAGAGATTCGTCTGTTTGGCGTGCATCACGATGATGTCGCCCGCACTTGCGATGTAGTTGTCTCCCGTCTCGTCGATATCGGTGTCCCAGAGTAAGCTGTCGAGAACCTCCATCAATTGAACTTTGTCCTCGCCCGAGGTCTTGACGTCTAGAGGGAGAACAGTAGCGTACGGCGTGCGCGTGCCCGCTGGGTTCGTAGTGCCAATGCGGGTCTTGAATAGTGATGTCAGCTTATCGTGGTTGTCCGTGTGTGCATCAGCTGCGTTGCACAACTTGTCGATGAAGTTCTCTGTCAAAGTGACATTCTCGCCTGAAAGCAACAGTTCCGTCTTTGTCAAAGCATTCACACTAGCGTATGCTCGTTGACTTGCGTCCAGGGCGGCCATCAGACGCTGCGTCTCTGCAATGAACTGATCGAATCTGTCGATCTCAGCGTCCGCCGGTGCTCCATTTTCAGTATGCACAATCTTGGGCAGAGCGATCTGGTTGCCTCTCCACCATTCAGAATCTGTTCCGTACTGGGCCATAGTATAGTCCCTCATAAGGAGCGCCTCTCTGACAGCAGGAATCGAATGTGCAATCGTCAAGAAGTTCGGCAAGTAATCTCCAGAAGGCAAGGTCTTGAGGAATCGCGGTTCTCCTTCAACATGCTTCCGCTCCTCGGGTCGCTCAACGTCCGGCACGATCTCGCTGCTGCTTGCACCTTGTGTCGATGATAAAACCATGCCCCATTGCCTGTCGTGTGCGCTCTGATCTTTATTAGCCGGACCGTATATCTGCTGCGATGTTCCGTCCGCGTGGAGAATTCCAGATTCCTGCTGATAGTCCCCTCCTTTGCTCGCGGCTATCGCCTGCGCAAGCTGAGCATCCTCGTCGTCTCTACTCGCCGGCATGCCCATGTTCATCGACGGCGAAGGAACCCTCGTCGGTGCCGTGCTTGTGCCTCCCAGCGGATGCAAGCTGTTCTCACCCATAGTCGCATTGCCGTCTCTGTCCGTATTCCATACACTATCATCCCAATTCAAGTCCTGCTCTTGTTTCGTGATATCTTCACCATCCATGATCGCGCCGATCGCGCCTGCGACATCCTTCTTGACTTTCAAGTAGCGGATGGCCTGGTCCCTGCCGCAACCTATGATAGAAATCACCGACTCAACATCGTTCTCGTTAGGTTCGGCGGCCATGGCTGATGATGTGCGTTTAGTCGACGCTGAAGGATTATCTGCAATGTTATTCTGTGCCAAAGTCGATTGCTTGTATTCCTTCTTTTTGCCAACAGAGCCCCGCCGAGCGTTCTGTCGCTTGTTTGGTAGAGTATGCTTTGGCTGTGAAGCTCCGGTGTTTTGTACAGGCTCTGGCACTGCGTCTAAATTCTGGTTCGACTGATCGAAAAATAGCTCTTGGGCTCTTAGGAAGGCCACACGCTGGTTGGCATTGTTGTTGTGGTTGTTGGAACGGCCATATGTTTGCAGGCCGCGGTGTTTGCGCTTGCCGCTGGCCATCTCTGGCCGATGACGAAGGCCGCCGTTGCTTCACGGGTGATCTGCGGCTTGTGATGCGCGGTGGAGCGGCGACGACGAGGTGCTGAATACTGGATGGTATTTATTAGAACTGTGCATAAGTTCTAGGTCGGACAGATGTATGTGTTTATGCAGACGTGTGTTTGGAAGCAGTTAATGGGTGTATGTGAACGAAGGTCTGCGTCATCTCGAGCTCTCGTTGCTGTCACATGCCTGATGCTCTCCTCTTCCTAAAGCTTCATACCTCGACTCTTGCTCTTCTGCCACACTTCAGTTTAATACTTCCCTCATGGCACCAGAGGATCCCGAAGATTGGACGTCAACACCGATGAAATTGAGAATGGTCTTAACATTCAGCTTTCACCGCAAAATCGCATATCATTAGGATGCTGCTAAGAACAAGATACTTACAACCGCCCATCTTCCGTTCCACTCAAACAAAATCTCAACATGCAGCTCGCCGGCTCAGACAATAAGACAGTACAAGAAAAGAAATCCAGATAGCCATTCTATGCAGTCATAAACATCGTGGAAAATACTCCACATCGTCTCGACACTGAGATGCCTCCCAAACCCATGTTACTGAGCCAGTAGCTCAACCAGTACCAGTAGCACCGCTCAACCCACCAGTCACCGTACCCGTCGTACTACCAACAGCATTCTGCGTCCCCTTAGTAGCACCAGTAGCCTTCTCAGCCTGGCCCTGCGCCGCATTCGAAGCATCACCAACGGCCTTCTGCGGCGCTGGCGACCCATTTTTCTTCGGACCATTCGTCTTCAATTTCTGCGGCTTCTCATCATGCGAAGCAGGCGTATGCTCATCCCCATACCCCGAGATATCCTTCTTAGACTCCTCCTTCTTAGCCGCCGACATGAAACCCGTGAGGCGGCCGCCGCTGAGCGAGTTGAGCCTGTCGCCGATCGTGGCGCCGCCGCTTTCGGAGCCCTTGCTGCTGGGCTCGCTTTCGCCGTTGGCCCATTTGAGAGCGTAGTAGCCGCCGAGGCCCCAGAGAAAGAGGAAGGTGGCGCCCATGGTTGTGAAGAAGACGGTGGGGAGGACGACGGTCAGGGCGAGGCCGACGGCGAAGAGCGTGAATGCTACTGCGCCGAGGACGCCGACTAGGAGGCCGACTACGAGGGCGAAGATGAAGACTGTGAGGGAGAAGAGGACGAAGAGGAAGAGGGGAACGCCGGTTATGGCGAAGTTCATGCCTAGGAAGGTCTGTACGGATGTGTCAGTTTTCCATCCAAGCCGCGTCGTGTACACAACATCACAACCAAACTCACCGAAAGCTTCGGATTCTTCAACATAAACGCCTGCAACTTCGCCAAAAAGCTCGCCCGCTTCTCAGGCGGAAACACCGAGTCGAGCAGACTCTTGCCCTTCGCAGCTATCCAGTTTCCCCATCCCTCGATAGACCCAAGTATGCCAGATGTAGCGCCTTGTACTTTTCCCTGAGCGCCTTTGGCGATGCCGTTGACTTTCTCCGCCATGTTACCGCTGCGATCTTGCGACCTGGTGGGTTGTGCTTGGCTCTTTCTGGCTCTTGCTGGAGATGGACTGGCCGACTTGCTGCCCTGGCGGATCTCGAGTTTCCGCGGGGTGTGG